>DVZL01008043.1:0-10441 GCA_018236625.1 Lasaia peninsularis
AGTGAATATACGAAAATTCGAGCTTGGAGTTCGTATCATTTAACTGTCAAAAAGATACACAATAGCCCCGCAGGTTAGAACAAAGTGCGTAAAAGCGGCCATGTTTACAATTTAAACTACAAAGTTAAACCGGACACAATAATTATTAAGCGATCTATTATTAATCGTTTAACGAGGAACTGCCTGATCACAACAACCATGCTTCCTATTTATATCTTCAATTACTTAAAGTTGTGCCTACTTTAATAGTGCCTCGTGTTTCTAATACTTGAGATACTTGCCAAAAATTAGGTACATTTGGAAAATACCTGACCCTCAACTCGTCCACATTTGAATTTAATTAAAGAAAAACTGCCTAATAATACTCCTTATTGAATCAGTTATAAGCTAGTGAAAGTGCCATCAAAATCGTTCCAGAGATTAACCGGAGCAAACAGACAGACAAAACTGCTAAAAATGTTGTTTTGGTGTACATACATACATGCATGTACATTTAGTAAATAGCGTTTATTTTAATATTACAAACAGACACTCCAATTTTATATACTTGTATGGATATTTTTTATAATATTGGAATTGATGACTTTCTCCGCGTTTTGGTTTAATTACTTTATTTTATACATTTCTAAAATAAAAGTAACCGAAGCCGTTACTTATCACATCAGTTGAGTACTAGTGAAAATCCCGTATAGGTACATAATAGGTATATATTTGATAATATATACCTATTATGTACCTACCTTGTTAATTTACCTATTCATGTAATAAGAAACGGTTATTTTAATATTACATAAGACAATCCAATTTTATTTATTTGTATTGATAATAACATAAACTATATGTTCATTTTGTACCTTCATAATGTTAAGGTTTGTACCATATCCTTCTGCCTCTTTGCACCACTCGCTGTCCGTCTGTCTGTGAATCAGCGGGTGGCGGAGCCAAACGGCACTGGAGAGAGGCTGAATGGCAGACTAGGTGAGAGGAGAGTGAGGACGGGCGGGATCTCTTCCATTTCATTCCTAATGTGGGAGATAGTATGGAAAAAGTGGCTGCAACTAGACCACATTACTTCGCAGATCCTAACCGGGTATGCGTGATTCAGGGGGAGATTCTTTGATATTGGGATTGGGGAATACAGGGACCACATGGTGTGGGATTGCGCGTCATACACGTAGGAGAGGGCTGAGATGCTGGGTAAGGTGAAGAGAATGGGAGATGGACCGATTTACTTCGACGACATATTGGCCAGCTAGGCGAACTACGGCAGGATGACAGAGCTCGCGCTTGGTATAGCCATTGGGTTGGATTGGCGCATATGGCCATTGGAGACGAGTGACTAAGGCGAATGAGTCACTCATGTTGTCCACCTCAATTGGGGATGGCTAAACCGCTCCTTCAGGGGAAAAGCGTCTTATAGGGACAGAAGAGGGTGCACGGGAATAGAGCCTGCCAGCAGAGCCCGTGCACGCTCACAAAGTTTCGGCACGTAAAACCAAGATAAGTTTGAAAGGGCCATGGGAGGTGGTGGGATTTTCCGTCTGTCTGTCTGTATGTATCTCAAGAACCGTGATAGCTAGGTAGTTGAAATTTTCACAGATGATATATTTCTATTGCCGCTATAACAACTATGAAACTATAAATGAAAATGTTGTATGCCCTGTAGTAAGCATTAGTTGGTGCAGATATATTTGTCTGATTTAGATATTGTTTTTAACGATTTTGGGCGTACGTGGTTTGTGAATGAAATTTTTAAAATAGTAGTATTATGAGTACGACTGTAACTTACTAGGTGGCGCTGTTATAATATCAAGTCCGATTTTGATATGTTCATTATTCAGTGGTTGATTTGTAAAGGTTCTTAAACAGGCATTACAGTGGTAGATAATCTGGAGTAATATATTTTATATATTGATGGGCAAATATTATTGAGTCCGGTATTTTTTTAGCCGCGATGAAACAGGTCGTAAAAATAAAATTTTACGACCCGCGTAAAAAATACCGGAACCTTATTCTCTTATTTATTTAAATTACCGGGAGACGCTGCGGTAATATATTTTGTGTGTTATGTATTTACCTATCACATACACATAAAAATCGAAATAAAAATGCAAAATAAAAATTTTTGAAAATACTTACGATGGTGAGTTATATAACATCACTAGCAGCCCATCCCGGCTTCGCACGGGCATAATAATATAATAAAAGAAAATACACAATGTCTTAAAGTGAGTTTGTTGTACAGTAATGGTTCCGATGGCTGACAAAATAATGTTGACTCCCTCCCGTACCCCTTCAACGCATAGCGGCGCCGAGCGGAGTTTTTTTTAATTTAAACTCATGATATCTTTTGAATGGAATATCGGAATTGAATCATGTAAAAGGTGATATGAAGGTATTTAAGCAGCCTTAAATAATGATTTATTTATTTTAATAACGATTAATACCTAAGTACGAATAAGAAGCCTTTTCTAGCGGTGGTATTTTAATTTTTTTTTTTAAATATAAGGACGCTTATTGTGACGTAACTATAAAAGATAGAGATATGCTGTCGCGACCTTTTTTATAGAAAGTGATGTGTCCTGAAAAATTGTAATACATCATTTTGTTCTACAATTAATAGTTTTCGCAGCGCACGCGATTTAAGGAAGTTATTTGTTTATTTTTTACACCTTGGGTTAGATTATTCAAGTTTTAGTAAGCATCCCTATTTTTTTCTAAAATGAAACTTAGCCTATGTTACTCGGGAAGAGTGTAGCTTGCCAACGGTGAAAGAATTTTTAAAATAGGTCCACTAGTTATTGAGCCTATTCATTGCAAACAAACAAAAAAATATTACCTCTTTGTTGTAATATTAGTTTAGATTGAAAAATGATGAAATAATTGAAAATCCCCCGACTTTTAGAATTTGTGTAGGTAACCCTATGACTTTATAAAAAACCGAAACAATGTTGTCGCTAGTTTAAATTCAATAATTTCTATAAGTCGGGGAATTTTGAAATATTTTTTCCTTTTCAATCATGTTAAATATCACGTCAGCATTTTCAAAATTTTAAATTTTACTTTTTTATATTTATTTTTATAGATATCTATTCAAATAAATAAAATTGGAGTGTTTGTATTAAAACTATTGCTTTTTATTAAGTGCATAATATGTGTATTTATAAAGAACACATACCAAAACAACATTTTTTAGATTTTTTCTGTCTATCTGTTCGTTCGCTAATCTCAGAAACGGGTGAACTGAACTTGACAGAACTTTCACTGGCAGACAGCTGATGTAATGAGGAACGGCTTAGGTTACTTTTATTTTAGAATTCTATTTCAGTAATGGATAAAATAAAATAACAAAATAAAATCGCGGACGAAGTTGCGGCTAGTTGAGTATAAATTTAATATTAATTTGGAATAACTGATAATTATTATACAATATTATAGTCGTTCAGTTACTACTTAACAAGAAGGACACTTTTTGCAAAGTGCAAATAATCTTATCTTTTGATTGTAAAACATTTATTATACTTATAATAAAAACACAGTAAAACAAACTTAAATTTTAATATTGTATGTTGATAAAATTCTCCCTCCAACTTGAAATTGTTGTCCGTCCGTCTGTCCGTTCGTCCGTCCGTTTGTCCGTCTGTCTGTATGTCTGTCTGTCTGTCTATCTGTATCTCATGAACCGTGGCAGCTAGACAATTGAAATTTTCATAGACGATGTATTTCTGTTGCCACTTTAACAAAAAATACTAAAAATTTTAATAATATAAATATTGAAGGTCCCCCTTTTTTACGATAAACGATATTCTTGAATAGCTGACATCTGGTGATTTTTCGATAAACTAAGATGTACGGATATGTAGGTGACGATCGCTTCTAGCGATCCGTATATTGTTGTCAAATACTATAAATAATATTCAATAGATGTCCCTATAAATTATACTAAATATTATTTACTATATTGCTACATATTCATTTAACCAGACAATATTTTAAAATGTATCGCGTACGATCAAAATATGTAACATTTATTATTTATTAATAATATTTCTACAAATTCTAAACGCATTTTTGTTGTTTTTGTAGTTGATAGATAAGGTAAGGTATCCTTTATACGTGAGTACAACTCGCACTTGGTCACTTTTTTAACCAATTGCTATAAAATATATGTGGCACTTTCAGAGATGACATGCCTATAAAGTATTAATTGTTGTTTTATTTAGTTTTAATTGATTACTTATGTTATATTTAAACTGGTTTAAAATATCTAATTTGTAGTGTACATATTTATCCCCGAGATTGTTAGTATCGCAGCTCTTGATCTAAACTTAAATGTTATTTAAGTTTACAATATTAAGCTAACTGGAGTATTTACGTGTGAATTTTATGTCTACATCCCTAAGGCCACTTCTTCTAATTATTCCATTTTTCTTAGATACACATGTTCAGAGGTCTAGTGTTGAAGCCAGGAAAGCTACATATGGAGTATAATATGTAGCTTTCAAGGCTTCAACACTACAAAAACTATGATGACACACACACAATATTTTAAAATTAAAAATGTGTTAGAAATAAATAAATATCATTACACCCATATCTCCGAAGAGGTAGGCAGAGCTATATCTGCAGGCACCCGACGATATTAAGTCTCATGAAGTGAAAGGTGGTAAGTCCGTCACCACATCGGACACATACTTAAGGCAACGTTTTGTTTTTCATATAAAGTGAAAAAATTTATAAGAATAAGTTCCTCTTCTTGTGCGTCATAGTTGAACCACCATGAAATCGTATTCTTGTCTTATCCCATACAAAAATGGATGTTTGACCCAAAATTTACACGAACATTTTAAAATTTTGTTTCAGGCATTTATAGCATTGGGTCCTTTTCTTCTGTCAGTCGCTGCTGGAGCAACAGCTGGATTTTCAGCCATACTTATACCACAACTTCAACATGCGCAGGGATCAAAGAAATATTCGACTGAAATGATATCCTGGGTCGGTATGTATATTCTCTTATTTTTTAAAGTATAGTCACTAATTTTATCTTATTAGACAAATCATATATTCAATTGAGACTTGGGTGATATTATATATAAATTGATCGATTAAAATAGAAATTTAAAAAGTAGGTGAGGTAAAATGTCTTATGTTTTCATGATCAGGTAAAGTTTTGCTGTTAATCAATTTCTATTATTAGTGGCCAAAATTTCCATTGATTATCATCCCAAAATTTAAATTTGGAATCTTAATGAATCTCTCTATATGGATAATATTTTCACAAATTATTTAAACTGTTAACAAATCAATTTAATAGACAAATAATAGGCATTGATGTGTTTTAAAAAGACAAAACACAGTATGTGTTAAAATATTATTACTAGCACTACATACTCTTATATTTTTGAGTTTACTTAAAATTTAGCTAGAACTATTATAATATTATATATTATGTAGATGTAAAAATAATATCGATTTAGATAGTGGATATCAGTAGTTATATCACAAAGGAATAAAAAAATTAACGTTTATCTGTTCTTTTTTGCAGCTGCTACGGCATCGTTGGCGTTACTTTTTGGCAACATAATATCTGGTTATTTAATGGAGAGATGGGGACGCAGAACATCACATATACTACTATCCGTGTGTTACATAAGTGGATGGACAATAATCGGTTTCGCTGGAAATATTTACTTTATTTTACTAGGAAGATTTATCACAGGATTTTGTCAAGGATGGCTGGGTCCTTTGGGACCAGTATTTGTAGGAGAAATTAGTTCACCGGCCTATAGAGGATTGTTTTTAGCTGGACTATCGTTATGCATAGCGTCGGGTGTATTCATGTCACATTTATTTGGTACTTTCATGCACTGGAGTCATGCTTCATTCCTGTGCGGCTTGTTCCCATTATGTGGATGTATTATTTTATACTTTGCACCAGAATCTCCAGTATGGTTGGCTTCTAAAAATCAAATCGATAGATGTAGAAAATCATTTAAATGGTATCGAGGTACGAGTGCTGCAATGAAAAATGAACTAGACAAAATATTACTAGACCAAAGCAACAAAATAGAATCAAAAAGTAAAATGAAGACATTAACGGCGAATATAAAGAAACCAGAGTTCTGGAAACCCCTATGTATAATGATAATATTTTTTATATTAACACAATTGACAGGAATAAATGTAGTATGTGCATACACGACAGATATAATGGAAGTCCTTATTGGTAACAAATCAAATACTTATATGGCAATGTTAGTCATAGATATATTAAGAGTTATTACTTTGGTTGTTGCTTGTATATTATTACGAAGGAAAGGACGAAGACCGATGGCAATATTTAGTGGAGTTTTGACTACTCTGTCTCTTCTTTCTTTAGCAACTTACTTATACTGGGTTGAAATTAAATTCATCAGACGGATATCACCAATTGTGTCATTATCTTTAATGGCAATTTATGTGGTTGTTTCAAATATAGGATTGTCTCTTTTACCTTGGAATATGGTTGGTGAAATGTTTGCAACAGAGACTAAAGGCTTGGGTTCTGGTATAAGTGTTATGATGACTTCAATATCATTCTTTGCTACAGTGAAAACTGCACCAGCGATGTTCGAAGGTATTGGACATCATGGTACATATCTGTTTTATGGACTGTCGACGCTTTTTGGTACAATATTTTTATACTTTTATCTTCCTGAAACAAAAGAAAAAACGTTATTACAAATTGAAGAATATTTTAGATATGGTAAAAATAATAGATCTCCAGTTAACTCGAATGCTTAATTTTATGATTAAACATTAGGATAATTTAAAATGATAATACAAAAACTCAGATATTATAGTGTCAAAAATTTTGGTGACATACGTTGCACAATTTATATAGTTCGTAAAATAATAGTGCAGTGATACAAAATATAAGTGAAAAAAATTAATAACAATGTTATACTCTAAGCCATGAAATTGTAGTATTTATTATCTGGAGATAACACTTCTAACAATGACCTGTCCTCAATGTTAAACGTCTGTCTACCTCTCATACAAGGTCTTTCAAATACAACTAGGTAATTTTGACTTTGTCAACTCCAGAAAACTAGCAGAAAGACAGGTTGGCAAGTTTAGAAAGAGTTAGCAATACTTATACGTATTCACGACAAGCGTTATTAGGAGTACATACTCTCCAGATATCTTTAGCTTCATTCTCTAAACATTCAAAGTGATCGTCAAACTAGTGTAATAAGTTATAGCTCTTTTCAAAGAGATAAAAGTATTATTGTTAAAGATATTTTAAAATATTGATAGTCATTAATCACTTGAATAGATATCATTGATACGACTGTGTAAAGTTAGGTTAATCGGTTAATTTAATGTAATAGTGATAAGAAAATGTAGCAATCGTATTATACTTCGTCTCCTTGGAGATTCAAGTTGATTTGAACGTGTTATGAAACGTGTTACTCTTGGCCTACTTCTATAAAAGTCCTATTAATATAATATAAACAAAATATTTTCTTGATATTTTCATTTTCCTTATACGTCAGTTTGGTTAATTTAAAATTAGATAAATATGGCTCCGGTTGCGAGTTCAAAGGTGTAGCGTTGATTTAAAAAATAATATTGAAAGATGAAATATAACATATTATGTTTCCTATTTGATATAATCTGACTAAAAAAGTAAGTCAAATATTCTAAAAAGGGCAAAATGAAGCTGAGTAAGGAAATTTGGATTTGATCATTTTATTTAGTACCTACCTGTAAAATAGCAAATAACATTAAGCCTTTCTAATAGGAAAAATATTTCTTCTTTTATTGAAAAAGTTTTGTGAAAAGTGGAACCTTTAAACGGCTTTAGGAAACATTGTTGCCGTTTTTTGACTCTGTCGAACAAAAACGTAGCATATACTCTTCAAACAGTAAAAAATAAAGCCTCGGAGAAGCTGCTTCGGTTTATAAATACTTCAGATTATATGCGATCTGCGGCATTTCGTATTTCACTACACCTTGGTTATATACTTACTTCTTTCGCTCCTATTTCCTCTCCTAATATAAGACCACCGTGATTTCTTGATTGGATTAAGATGGCTTAATAGTTTATCATAGAACAACATTTAAAAGAAAGTTCAAATGATCCTGTACGTATTGGATTTCGAGTGACAGAGTAATTTGTACTAAGATTTGTAATGTTTCTAAATTTTATCTGAAAAACATTTAAAAAAACTATGGATCAATCTACAAAAATAATATATTCCGTAGATAAAAATGAGTAAATTAAATCAGTCTGAGCCTTAATGAATTATACATAGTTTACATTTCGGCTATAAATTATAATTCTTGTCAAATATGTACGCTCAAATTATTCACATTTTTCTAATTCGTTAAAATGTTAAATTTAACAAGCACGATCTTACTATACTATTACTGAGAGATATCATAGATTTTCAAAGTATTTTCCATAAACGTTTAAGATATACATAAAGATTTTTGAGATCAGTGTTTTAAAGTAATTGTTGAACTAATTATTGGCAGTATTTCTAAAACATCACAACTTGGGAGCGTTCGAGAAATAAGCTTCGTCATTCCTTAAAGGTCAGCGAAACTATTGTGTTTGTGTGGAGACTACTTACCAGTATAAACCACCGTTTGTTTTCCTTTTCCACCATAAATACGCAAAACAAAATGTAGGTAAGGGAATCATAAAACCAAACTGAATTTTATAATTGAAAGTCCAACTCCACGTGTGCAGCAGACCAAGGACCTGTCGCCTTGCAGTTTTGTAAGCGGACAAGTGGCACGCGTCGCTACCGTTAAATTACAACCATGTTCCTGTTTTGACACGTGGCTATCAGCCATGCCATTCATAGATTCTGATGACTCGCTAACATCTGCTACACCACTTTTTCTTGCACTAGAAATTCCCACGTTGGGACCAAACGAAACATATTTTTGTGAAAGGCAAAAAAAAGTCAGGAAAACATCTGTGACGCTTAGAAGTGTATTTTTGGACTTCATTTCATTAAGTTCATGTTTAAGGAAGTGGGTATCTGCGCTTAGTGGATTTCATACCGATTTTCTGAAATTACTGTTTTTATTATTGGTAACCAACGTTAAAAACGAAAGATTTATTACCTGAAAGTGTCTCTTATACAAACAAGAACACTAATTATTATTTCCTGCAATATGGAACACTGACATATTGACAATTATTAATAATAATTAATATTGGCGAACCGGAGAGGGCAAAAACTTGCAATACTATTTACTGTGTTGCTATTATTATTTGCATTAGAAAAAATCAAAAACGCATGAATTCATGTGACATGAAATTCTCTTATAATTTGATGATAAAAACTATTGAAATCATATCCAATCAAAAATTCAAAATATCATGAATTCATTTGAAATTGAAAAATATTTTTTTAACGTCCCGGTAAATCTATTGAAATCCAAAAGCTAATACCCCAAACGCACAATCCTCAAATAATATTACGCGAGGACCGTTAAAATTACCTTTTATTTGTACGTCAAGTAGTTCCTGTGCTTTTTGTTTGTTGTATTATGCATTACTTGCATATCATATCGTCTGCGATGGCTCAGTAGAGCACGACGAATATTTAATAATTTACAATGAGACACGTGTCGGAACGGAAGCTATACACGTGGTATCAATTAGAGTTGGAGCGATAAAAAATTTACTAGACAATTGTAAAAGCTCGCCCTAAGTGGGAGGAGTTTAGTAGTAAACGAATGCTTCGAAGCATGACCCTTTGCCTTATAAGCAATGTTGTTAAACATATAATCGTTAAATTGCGCCTCTTTATTATGTTTATCAAATTTTAAATGATTGATTACGCATTTACAGCTATTATTATTATTTATGTGCAATAAACAGTGTTGTGTGAAATAAATGGAACGCTTAGTAATTGCAGATGTAAAAAATATCATGAAGTATAGTCATTAGTATAAAGTACCCTCGAAGGGGTAGGCAGAGGGGTGCTGGTATTCTACGATTCGTGAGTCCAGTAGATATAGTAGAACACTCACGATTGGCCAAAGTACTAGGATGCTGATGTAATAGGTGGCAAGCCTATCGCCACTTCGGGCATATTCCGATCCTGAGCAATTAATGCTATTCAAAATAGGATTATTTACAAACCCTTTTTGAATGTGATTTTTTAACAATAATTAATAATATACATAGTACAAAACAAAGTCATTTCCTATTCCCGTCTTTCCCTGTGTATGCTTACTTCTTTTCGAATCGGATTTTTATGTGTTTTTTTAATAGACAGAGTGAAGAAAAGTACCTTCACGCCTATTATCCCCGAAGAGGTAGGCAGAGGTGTGCTAGTATATTCACGACTCGTAATTCCAGTAGATATACAAGAACACACCCACGATTAGCCAAGGTACTAGGGCCCTGATGTGATAGGTGGCAAGACTATCG
>DVZL01008044.1:0-10441 GCA_018236625.1 Lasaia peninsularis
ATGGGTGTTAGACAACGATACTAATACATAGAAATACTTAAATAGATACCAGAATAAATTTAATAAACACCCAGACCTGGAAATACAAATATCTATGTTCATCACACAAATGCCTGTCCCTGTCGAGAATCGAAGCCGGGCTTCACGGTTAGTCGATGCGGTTAGGCATGTACGCTAGCCACTCGGCCAACGAGACGGTCTTTTAAGCCATTATTTTATTATTTTAAGCCATTGTGAAAATTTTCTACAGCATGGACTATATTTATAACAAACTGATGAAAAATAACCAATGTCGGACACATTAGTTATCTACACGAATTAATAAAAATGAAGTATCTGTATGTAATATTAAAGTATACCGTTTTTTGCTAAATGCATAATGTAGGTATGATTAGGAGGTAGTACATACATACCAAAATAGTGATTTTTAGAATTTTTGGTTGTCTGTCTGTACCCGCTAACCAGAAATGGCTGGACCGATTTTGACGGTACTTTCACTGGCAGACAGGTAATGTAATAAGGATAAAGGCTTAGGCTACTATATTTTAGAAATGTATAAAATTAATAAATAAAAAAGCGGAGGAAATCGGCGGACACAGCTAGTATTTTACATAAAAATCATCCCTGTACATTTCGGTAGTCCAGGTTTGAATTTCGGTACATTTTGATATGTCCGATTTCCCACCTGTCATGTCATCATGAGATCTAATATCGTCGTCGGCTATGTATCTCTAGCGTGATTATTATAGTATTTTTTAGGGTGGCAAAATAATAAAATTCTGATGAATGTTTTATCTGTGAATGTTCGGTGATCTAAGGCTTTTTCTTTTATAGTGTTTAAAGTATGCATTTCTGTTCGACGCAGTCGAAAAGGGGGAATGTCGTTAAGCACAGTGGGAGAAATGCAGCCACTTTCCGACCGACATACAGGCAAAATATATATTTTTTGAGTTTAATTTTTTTTACCCATCTTTCTTTTTTATAACAGTTTAAGTTAACAAAAACAACATTATATATATTACAACTTTATTAAAACAAATATTCGAGATGGAAAAAATGTCTCCATTACATTTTGTAAAAAACATGGAATATACTTAAACAACTGCGAGGTTTTGTTCATACACATGTAAAAAATTAAGTACTAATATACATTGTAAATGATTACAGAATCAATTGACATTTGTTAAGGATTGATTACACTGATTTTGCACAACGGAACCCTAAGTTACCTGCAGAACTATCATCTGTATTGTGGGAACGAGCAGAACATCTGTATCTATAACAATAAGATCGGTGGCACAAATATGATCCACCTTTCTTGACTTTCTCTTTAATCTGAAATAAAAGAAATTTGTTACAAAAATAAAATTTATATAAATTGCTTACATTGGACTTAGATCAATTTGTAACTTGTTCAGACATACATTTTTTAACAGGATAAAAAAGCAAACTACTACACGGTTCTCTTGATTAAAAGTTCTCTTGATCATAAATGTTGCAGTGCATCGCTATCCCGTAGCCAATCTATTAGGCATGATGCACCCTACCCTCTAAGAGTGGAACACGACTATGTCAATGTCATTATCACATTTTTTTGTTCTCTATTTTATACAGATATTATTATCTATTTTATACATAAAACGGACTTACATTGCTTTTAGACCAACTATCTTGTGTCCACTCCCAAACATTTCCTGCCATGTTATACAGACCAAACTCGTTAGGAGGAAAAGCATCAACAGGACTAGTACCAATATAACCATCTTTTGCTGAATTATAATTTGGAAATGTCCCCTGCCAAATATTTGTCCTGTAAACACAGTCAACACTTTCAACAAAATGTTAAAAAATAATTAATACCAGTATGTATGCAAAATATGTTTAGTTTTTAGGAAGGTTGGTTAAACAATAAACTTTAATGCAAATGCAAATGTATCAGTCAGGCAAAAGACATATTTTAAAATGTACAAAATACCCAATCAACCAAAAAGCACTGTTTCAGAAGATACATTTTGGACAATATAACTTTGAGTAAGTTTAACTCCTTGATAATTCAAATTGAAGATTATCATACTTAATTACAAGATATAAAAGCCATCAAAACTAAATCTGGATATTGGCAGTAATTCCACTGCACGCTTGCTAAACTTATTTTAAGTATATACTTCAAAGAAATAAACATAAAAGAGAAAGAATATTTTAGTCATATCAAATAAGCAGAACACAATAACTTATGTGAATTTTGAACAAAATATACATCTGTAGAAATGTCACATACAATCTAATCTGACAGGACTATAAGTCCTATTTCCATTTTTTTGCTTGCCTTTCAAGACGATAGTGATAATATAAGTTTAGTAAGCAGCAGCAGAATTACCAGAATTGTATATTAGTTAAGGAATTCAAAAAAACAATTACAAAATTTCATACATATGTTTTTTGTTAGGGTACAATTTGTCACCCCATGGATATTTGGTATCTTTAAGTCCACCACGACAAGCTGCTTCCCATTCTGCTTCAGTTGGTAGCCTTGCTCCCCGCCAAGCACAATATGCCTGGGCATCATTCCAAGATACATGTGTTACAGGATGATCTAATTTCTCTAAAAAAAATTTACACCAAACTGTTATACTGCAAACACCCCTTCTTTGTATTTTATTATAAGCTTTCTTTGTATATTATATAACTTATTATGATAAACCACAAAAATAGATATTTGCAGTTCTTTCATAAATCACTTTCATTATTACCTCTGTGGCATAACAGTACGGCTGTCGCATGTTAAGACAGTTAGTCATGTAGGGTCCCAGGTCCAATTCCCAGGTTGGGCAACTTTTTTTGAATGTTTTTCGGATTATTCTGAGTAAGCGTTATATTGCCCGGGATTGGAATGTGCCCGAAGAGGCAATAGGCTTGCCACCTATCACATTATGTGCCCTATTATCTAGATTAATTGTGGGTCTTCTAGTATATATTCATATCCATCTTCGGCCGTATCGTCACTTAACATCAGGTGAGATGGTGGCCAAATGCTTGCCTATTACCAAATAAAAAAATATCTACTGAACTTATGCGTCGCGGATATACTAGCACATCTCTACCTACCCCTTCGAGGATAATAGACATTTATTAGTAGATTTATCCATGTGTAAAAAAGGGATAAAAGCCAGGCAATAATTTTAATCTTGGGCTCAAATTACCAATAGATTTTTGTTTAGAGTTGAAAGTAATTTCACCAGATATCTTATAAACTTCAAAAGTTTCTAAATATATTAACTATCAAAACAAGCACTTCTTGGATTTTTCAAAAATTAAAGAAAAAATTAATTTTTTACGCTGATTTATACATAATTTATTTTTCAAACTTGTCTGATTCAACAAACTTATATATGTGGACATTCACGTAACACAAGAATTCAATGTATAATATTATAGGCATAAATTATTATTATCACAAGAAATTTGTCATGTGCAAGATGTATATACATGTAAAAATAAAATCATTGTTATCACAACTTTACCTGTCAAATGTGAATCTGGTCCGTTTGGATATTTCCAATTAGTTCCATTAACTTTGTACCACCATGGAGCCTGCATCACACGATAATCAATCAACTGCTCTTTTAGAGTTTCATTAAGGAAAAGAGTAAATACAAAGCTATCACCAAATACTTCTGCTTCAGTCTTATAATTTGTTTCTTGAGTGAAAATGCTAAAGTCCCTATTAGATACTTCAAACTTATCTAAATAAAAACTTTTGACTTTTTCCAGTCTCTTTGGGCCCTCTGAATCAGCTTCTATAACAACATCATCTGTACCTATTTGATATGTATCTTCAGGTATTAAAACCATTAAGTTTTTGGTATTACAAGTTTTATCATCAAATTGACTTTTTTTATCACCGATTTTACATTGTTCTCTTGGTGGGTTTACGTTATGAAAAACATTGTTTAGCTGGTAATCTTGTTTATTTCTGTTCACATTACACCCACAACTACTTTCTGTATTACTGACTGGGTAAATACACAAAACATAAATAATAAATAAAAATTTTAAAATCATACTGATTTCAGTTGTTCAAATAAGGTGATTGACATTTTGATTGTTGACATTTGACGACTGACGATGACGACTGACATCATACAAAAAAGTATAGGTACCGTAAAATGGGGTGGATAGACACAGATTTTAACTTCGACTTCATTTCTATACTTCTTCAATAGTCGATAAAACATTAATTTGTGTTTTATATCATGTGTCTTAGCTATCTTATTAATTTCTAGCAATCTAAATTCACATTTATTCCTTAATTACGGTACAAAATGCAAAAATATACTACGTTTCTATCGACCCGTAAATGGGTTTAATAGATATGAAGTATGGGGTGAATAGAAAAAAATGCTAGTGCTAACAAGTTACAAATTTTAAGTAAACATCTACCTAAGCGGCTTTTTTTATAATAATAGAAGACAAACACTTAAGACTGATTTTATATGTCAAGAAATGCACGCCGCATATAGATACCAATAGTGCGTTGCCAACCTGAGGCTGAGATGGTAAAGTTAGTAAAACACTGTACTTAAAACTAGGTCTAATCCGATTCAATAATACCTGCACGATCCTTCAGGCACTGACCTATCTAGACCTGAATCTTTTAACAGTATCTACGCCTTCGAGTCGTACAATTCCACAGAATTAAAAATTATTTAAAAATAAAAAAATATATTGTATAGTTAGCAGCCCTAGCACACATTTTTCTAATCACCCCCTTCTCGTTTCTATTGAACTCTTTTACGTGTCTATTAAACCCATACTACGTATCTTTACACCCCATACTACGTATCTGTTCGCCCCTTCCCGGTGTCTATTAACCTCAATAATAAATAAAATATCACTAGGTTCACAATTTTACAAATATTTCAAAATGTAAATCACAAACGCCCTAATCTTTTTATTGATCTGGATGACAAAGAACCAACGAATACATTAACAAGTTGTAATGGTACCCAAACAATTCCTTTCGCAATGAAAATAGTAAAGTTTACAGGACCTCCTACAAGTTGCATTCAAAGACCTTGTTTCAGTAATGTTTTTAATTATGTTAGCCAAACTTTATGTCAATCCAGTGTTGCTATTTTAAGAAAAATAATACTGCAGCTTATAAAAAAAATAATTCATAGCTATTATATTTCAAAATATTTAACTATAGTCTGTAGAAAAACTTTTTTAGTTTTATATCTATTCACCCCTGCGATTCTATTAACCCCGTTTTACGGTACTAAACTAAGTTCTTAAGTAGACTTGGTTTTTCAGAGTAGGTAGTTGAAAAATTAAGAAGATAATTTATGCTCTAGTTTTATTTTGACTCTATCAATATCAGAGTTTTGACGAGATTGCGACTAGGCAAGGACGCGAGTTTTTTCATAAATACTGAATTTCGTGTAAAGTAGAACCGAAGAGGTAGGCAGAGGTGTGCTAGTAGGTGTATCCACGACCCGTGAGTGCAGTAGATATACTAGAACCCACACCCACGATTAGCACAGGTACTAGAGCCCATTATGCCACCTATCATCAAGCCTATTGCCACTTCAAGCACATTCTAGTCCCGGGCAATGTAATGCTTACTCAGAATAATCTGAAAAACATTTTTAAAAAGTTGCTTGACCTGGAAATTGAACCCGGGACCTCACGCGGCTAAGGGTCTTAACAGGCGACACGCTATTAGATTGGAATAAATTAATATTCAAAATTGGTGGCCTTTTGTGTTATTTTATTTAGTGAATATGCACCGATTGAGAATTCGTAAAGTAAAATGAATATAATTTGTATTTTCCCGATACTGCTAAATTTGCTAAAGCTTGCCACCACCTTGCCTAGGACTCCAATTGTGATAAATTGTGAAATTGTGATGTCATATGATTGGGACTTGAAGATATTATGAATATTTAAGTGAAAAAATTAGAATGAATTCGGCAGTATAATGACTGATCTTAGCCTGTTCCTTTAAAAGGACAAATAAGTAAATCTATCAATATCAAATATGACGGAGATATAAAACTGTGATCAATTATGACGTAACGCAAGCATAGACAAACAAATTATAAGGAAAATTCAAGAAGAGGTTAGAATTACGAAGTTATATTTTGAAATCGTGATGGGTGACTCTAAATATATACCAAAAATAAATAAAGGTGAAAAGGATCCAGTTTTAAAACAGGCTGAGATTGATTATATGAAAATAATTGAGCAGAAAAATCTTGAGCGTGTGCAAAAGTTACAAAACATTACAAAAAGAAATAGATTGACGGGTTTGGCTATTGGAGCCGGAGTATTTGGTATTTATATGTATTCTATTCTTGCTGTAAAGCAAGAGACGTTCCTTGACGATTTTGACGAGCCAGCAAAAGTGCAACAATAATGGCATCAGCTCAAAAAGTTTTACCAGTAAGATTACCACCATTACCAAGCATCAAAGATGTAATTAAACTGTACAAACTGCGCGCACTTCGAGAACTTTCACAAAATTTCCTAATGGAACCAAGGCTGATCGATAAAATAGTACGGGCCGCTGGTGATATAGAAAATCACGTTGTTTGCGAAGTCGGTCCAGGTCCAGGAGGGATAACAAGATCAATAATAAGGCAAGCACCTAAAAAAGTAATTTTAGTAGAAAAAGACCAACGATTTATACCATCACTGGAGCTTTTAGCTGATGCTTGTAAAGATCGAGTACATGTTGATATTGTTACAGGAGATATATTAAAAACCGATTTAAAACATTTTATTCCTGAAGACACTAAAGCCGATTGGTTAGATTCACCGCCACCTGTTACCATAATTGGCAATTTGCCTTTTAGTGTATCCACAATTCTTATTATTCGTTGGCTTGAAATGATATCTAAGCAGGAAGGTCCCTGGGCATTTGGTCGGGCTAGAATGACCTTGACATTTCAGAAAGAAGTAGCAGAAAGAATGGCTGCACGCATAATGCATGACCAGAGATGTCGTCTGTCAGTGATGTGCCAGAATTGGTGCAATGTAAAATATAAATTTAACATCCCTGGAGATGCCTTCCTTCCCAAACCTGAAGTTGATGTTGGTGTTGTAACTCTCACACCACTAAAAACTCCTATAACTAAGCTGCCATTCAAACTTGTAGAGAAAGTTGTACGTCAAATATTTTCAATGAGACAAAAGTATTCAATAAGAGGAGCGCAAACATTGTTTCCGGAAGATGTTCGTGATGAAATGGCGTTAAAAATGTATCAAATGGCTGAAATTGATCCCATAACAAGACCCTTTCAAATAGCAAATGGAGAGTTTAGTAGATTATGTGAAGCATATAGTGAAATTATTGCAAAATATCCTGAGTTTGAAAATTATGACTACAGAGCGCCAAAGAAAAAGAATTTGGTGCCAATCAACTCGGAGAACACATGTATTAAAGAGTAGTTTGTTATTATTTGAATAATTGTAAATAAGATAGAATAAATAAAACTTTAGTTTCATATTTGTATTTTTATTAACAAACAATTAACGCATAAAATCACTAAGTGTAACTAGAAGAAAAATTAGAACATTTAGGGATTCTTAAAATTTGAAGTACATACTGGTTTATGTATTTTTGACTTCTTTACATTCTTGCACTATATGTCTTACGACAATTCTGACAGGAAAGACACAGAGACATCTTTAATCTTGAATGAGGGCTGGATGATCTACATTGCATCTAGCCACAAGTATATTGGGTACATGGAACTTGATAATGTGAGCAACCCTAAGTGTTATAATTTATTTGTTAAAAATAAACAAAATATTGTCACATCCATAATCCTGAGGTTTGAGACAATTGTATTGTGCTGCAGAGTTCAATAATTTATAAATTTATTTAACTCAAGAAGACAAATAACTTGAAAGTAAATGGCACATGATAAAAAATGATTAAATAAATAAAATACAGCATAATAAGACTTATTTAAAAATTAAACACTATTAGCTTCCTTTGCATCTTATATTATTTTGTTGTTTTTTTCCTCGGCAGCTTGTTCAGACATTTTCTTTTTCTTCTTTTGGGCCCGATTATGCCTATTAGATTTGAGATGGATTGAAAATTCTTTATCTCCAATAATAAGCCTTTCGCACACTTCGCAAAAATTTGATGAATGGGTGTCTATGTTCCTTTTACTTTCTACTTTATCCGTTGGTTTCAGAGGTTCATGAAGACATTTTTTATCGGATATAAAACTTTCTATTACTTGCATTGTCTTATTTAAGACCTCTTGATCCCACTTTGAAATATCTGTGGTGTCCAACTCGTAAATCGGTGGTATCTGAAAATAGTTTACACATTATCATTTTAGGTCCGAAGCAACTTACAAAAGTATAGGTGGAAGGCACGCGAAGCGTTAAAAAGTAATTTGTGTGGTATGACTATGAATTTTAGATTATCAATGTGACATAAATTTCCATAATAATCTAGTAGGTAATTAGCCAGTTACAATAAAAATGGCTAAATACCTTATCTGTTTTACCACTTTACAGTTTCAATTATTGCTATTATCGTGTTCTGGTTTGCAAATTGCAGTGCAGGTTTCGGGTCTAATGACACACTAAAAAGTTTGAACATTGAATCTTTAAATTGGTATAACTCAACAATAGCATCTCTTGTGTCTAAAGGTGATATAATAATACCATAGTTATCGTTATGCGTTGGACAGTCGGTCTTCATGATGGTTATTAAGGTCAGAGATGCGTTAAATGTAATGTTACGTGGATGTTAGATGTACCTAAATAATTCTACAATTTGTAGTAAAATTAAATGTAATACATTATAAATTGTGAATAAATAAAAATTAAAAAATCAACCGTATTAGTAAAATATTTGGTAGGCGATTGATTAGATGGGGTTTAAATTTAAATATTTTTTATTTTTGAGTTATATTAATAATTATGACATCTATATATTCTGAGAGGTATCAATATTGTACAGTAAATATATTAGTATTGCTACTCAACAATAGATGGCTTCATACGCAATCGTTTCAAAACGTATAGTTATCTCAGCTTTATAACAGATGGCGCTTTATAAAATTAACACATTAAATTTAAAGTTTTTTGATGTGAGTTAATAACAAATATATTTATCTATTTATTATTAATCTTTAATAAAATAATTTATAATTTTACAGAAAAAATATCAGGTAGCAAACCTTAAGGCGCATTACTCATAAAAAAACATTGTGTATATAAAGTCTCTTGCATAATAATTATTATTGTGCGATAGTATACTAGTGTTTTAATTAACTTATTCAGAAAAACAATATCAAAAAGTTACCTCTCTAGTGGGGTGTTCCAAAAATCTTGCCAGGACCATTTTATTTTGCCGTCGAGCGAATCTTCTGGTAGCCATTTTCATATTTTCTATACTTTCTGCCAGCAGCTGCTTACTCTCCTCGGAATTTCGTTTTTCATCAGGTAACATAAGATATTCATGGAACTCCTTAAACCCAAGCGTTTGGAAGACGCCTTTTGTGTAGTCTGGCGGCCTGGAAAGAATGAACATAAATAATTACATACGTTTATTTAATAAACTTTTATTTTATATTTTCGATCGCCTCGTTGGTCGAGGGATAAGTGTGCACACCCAATGCCACCGACTAACCGTGAGGTTCGGGTTCGATTTTCGACGGAGGCAGACAAATGTGTGACGAACATAGATGTATTTCCGGGTCTGGGTGTTTTTAGAATTTATTCTGTTATCCATTTAAGCATGTAATTTGATTACTTTGGGATAAGATCAATTGGTGTAATTTGTCTAAAGATATTTATTATCTTTTTACACTGTTAGAAGACAAACAAGTAGATAGGGTTTGGGACTATATCAATTAGGTGTATGTTCAAGGAAAAACCGATGTTATTGATGTAATGTTAACCTGAAGTTGAGATACAATTATTATTATAGTATTTTTCCATTCATTCCCAGCTTTATAAAAGTATAGGTTCATATGTCGTCTTTTTCCCTATATTTTTGGTACAATCTTTTCTCCATATTCCTTAAAATTATATTTTTTATGGTATTATAGGCAAACAAATAGACTTTTTTTAAACAATACACATGTCGTCTAAAGACACCGACGATAAAAGTCAACGTTGGCAAAGTGACGCAGAAATATTAAGGTTTTTGCTTAACTTTATGGGCTGCTACAGCAACATTGATGTGATATGTGATAATAGATGGGCAATTGGGAAGAAACTGCAACAAACTTTACCGCCTAATCACGTCACGGTGTTAGTGATTTCATTAGTCGTAATACTAGTAATGCAAAATATAAAATCTGCATGCCAAACTAGACCAATATTGTTCACGGCATGCGAAGTTAACTATCACCCATTGGGCCAGCACATAGTATCCCCACCATGGTTTAAGCCTTGCCGTGGCGGT
>DVZL01008045.1:0-10441 GCA_018236625.1 Lasaia peninsularis
TCCCCGTCGGGAATCGAACCCGAGCCTCGCGGTTAGTCGATGCGGTTAGGCGTATACGCTAGCCACTCGGCCAACGACAACAACGCTGTAATTAAACATAATTACAGCGTAGAGACTTAACGGAAGTTGATCAGTTTTTAAATAACATGTTTTCTATTTTTATACTTTTTACAATTTTAAAATTTGTACATTTTCAAATGGTAAAAAGGAAATGGGAATAATAAAACAGCCGAATAAAAAAAAACTTAGCGACTGATGACGTCATACTGTTTTAATAACTTGAGCGGCATTAATTAGAGTAAGCGAACAATTAACTAAACTAACGACAAATATTGGTTGATAAAAAAAAACAAAACGATCTTACAAAAAGTGGGCTGTGATTAATCCATGTCAGATATTCTATCCGAGCGACTGTATTATTAAGTGAGCGACTAGAAATACAGAGCGTGCAACTCCAATATTACATATATAGATTCGATTTTTCTGTTTGAGGTGTTACATAGCGAACTACTAAAAAAATAATTTTAAGCAAAGTTTCGTGAACTGCATTATTATTGGTTATTAATTACTGATATTCTATTTGAGGTGAGGAGGTTGAAAACTACAGATTGTTAAATGCGTGCGAATGCGACTGGGGGCGGAGCTTTCTGCGTTTGTTTGTTTTTAATTTGAAAAAATAAACATTAAGGAGGACAGACATAATCTTGACTAGGATTGGTACCACCGCCTTACCTATTCCTGCCACAATAGCGGCAGTGCTCGCCATTATCGTGTTCTGGTTTGGAAGGTAGGGTAGCCGGTTAACTTACTCACGCAAGAGGCTTACCATCCCAGCCTCAGGTTGGCAACACACCATTTCCAGCTTTGGTGTCTATAGGTGACGTTCTTACCATCAGGAAATCCGTCTTCTTGTTTGCCTTCCAATATCATAAAAAAAATCTTTACTTGTGTATTACTTTTCAAAATAAATAGTTAAATAAAAATTAAGTAAATATTAAAAGACGGCTCCCATACAACAAACGTAATTTTTAAGTAATGGTACGAAACTCTTCGTGCTTGAGTCCGACTCGCACTTGGCCGGTTTTTTATGTGACTGAAGCGTCTAATTTAGATTTATTTTTGGTCATTTCATTTCAGTGAATGCATATTGCTTTATTTTTTTGGAATACTTTGTTTCATTTAATAACCTACCCTTCAATTTTAATAAAATTACATTTCTTGGCTAATAGCATAGTGTTAAAATAATAACTATTTTATAAGAAATTTAAAAAAAAATGTGACCTCATAATACTCTGCTGACTAAAGTATTTTTCAAAGTATAACTTATATGAAAACAAAATCTGGTAAATACAAGTCATAGTTATGAACCAAATCTAAAGTTTAAAGTATTTATTCGCATATCATGGTATCATGTTACTTTGTATGAAATTAAATCAATACGTTTTGAAGTACGTGTATTAGGCTTACAAATGATACAACTATTAATCGGGTTAATGCAAATTTTAAAAAATAATAGAAATTGAAGATAATTTGCGCGTAGGTGCCATTTTTGTACGTCGACAGTAGATCGTTGCACGTGGACCCTTCCTCAAATTGAACGGATATAATATTAATTCTCCATCGGTATGACGTCGCGACGACGGTGCCGTTGAACATACCTGATTCTGCAGCTTCGTTACACATTTAGTCAGTTTTATTATTATCTTCAAAGACAATTTATCGCAGAACAAGCAATTTGGTTTTTAACTCTTTATATTATAATACCCACTTGACACAAATAAGACTTAACTGAAATATATTTAAAGTTGAAATTCGGGGGAAAGCTTTTGGACGATAAATAAGACATTGAACTGTGCAAAGTTCAAATACACACAAAATTTACTGCACGTTGGCAATTAACTTTTATATAAATTGACTAGTTTTTACCTTTTGTAATTAATATTTGGAGGTCGACATTTGGCGCTTCAGTCAATAGCGTAAAGTAAAAGGAAAATACGTTTTGGAGATGCGTGTATAAATAAGGTGGTCACAAAATACTTGATAGTAGTTGTATCATCCTATCACATTGCGGTGTGCAAACATTTTATTAAATAAAAGAATAAATAATATTACCTAACTGACTTTGTGTTTTTACATTTAAAGTAACAGTTCCTTAATCTCGGTAACGCCAGTTGCGTGACCGACTTATACATCAGGTGGTATGGTTGTTCGTGGGCGACGGTGATCGCTTACCATCAGGTGAACTGTTTGCAATTTACCTCCTCTTCTGAAAAATTAATAATTATCAAACTTAAGCGGCCAGAGAAGAAACAAGAAAACAAACTTCACGAAAATACTATTCTAGTTGTAGGTATTTTACTTATTGTGTGTAATGAATAACATTTATTATTATAGTTCACATTTGTTGCCCGTGAATTAAACTTATTTCGTTCTTTCGCAAAAAAAAGGTGAGATATCGCGATAAAGATGTCCAATTTTTTTAATTCGACAATAACTATAACAGTTGCTTAAATTTGACTAAAATCAGTTCAGTAGGTTCAGCGTTTATCTCGAATACAGATATAGATATGTTGTGGCTGGTTATTCCGTATTTGAAAAGGGATCGCCTCTGTGATGTAACGGTACGGCTGTCTCCTGTTAAGACCTTTAGCCACGTAGGGTCGCGGGTTCAATTCCCAGGTTGGGCGACTTTTCAAAAATGTTTCTCAGATTTTTCTGAGTAAACACTACATTTCCCCGGATTGATATGTGCCCGGAGTAGCGATAAGGTTGCCACCTATCGCATCATGGGCCCTAGTACCTTGGTTAATCGTGGGTGTTCTAGTATATCTACTAGATTTACTATTACTGATATACTAGCACTAGGACTGGATATACTAGCACACTGCTCCTACCCCTTCGAGGATAATAGGCTTGAAGGTATTTTTTTTATTCCGTATTTGAAAAAATACGGTGTGCGTGGTCTCGTGTTTCGATACTCAAGGAACTTTTAAAATAGTCTCTGACGTCTCGCTCGGTAAGAAACCACCACTTTACTACATTTAATTTCGCCAGTGCTCAATACTATCACGTTTCTTTTGAAATACACGTACTTGTGCAAAGAAACTTCAACAAACACTAGGTGACTACCAAAAATCCCATTTCCTGTTGTGTAATGTCTTCCGTCGCGGAAGTCTCACAGGAAACCTGCGTCATCAGTTCAGCCTGAGCTTAAGTGTACAGAAATTGCTGTGGAAATGTAGTTTTAAAGGTGCCACGTCAGCGGAGTATCTAAAGTACCGCCATATTTGCTCACGCATAACGATACTTTGCTCTATAATTGACTTAAAGAACAGTATATTGCTTCAAATTATTTACGTACTTACCTATTTCTACAGCATAAATTGCTAATATGCACTTTTATTGACAAATACATTTTTTCTCCTATTTTGAAGACAGAATAGAAAATATAATAGACTAGTTTGCCTCTTCATTTATAAATTTCATATGATTATGATGTAAGACCGCTTTCGATCAAACTACAGAAAAGTCGCTAAGATTTTTTCAGAAGCGTCATGTATTGCTTAAGCCGGCAGGCTGTGTGCAAACGCCTACCATAAAACATATAGAGACTGACCCAAAAAAACGTTGACTAGAAGTCGTGGAACAGTAAATATGTGCCAATGGGTTCACTTTAAGGATGTCGAAGCCGGAGCGTAGTGAAAAAGCAAAAGGAGAAAGGTGGACCCAGAGTTCCCACGTTCAAATGTGAGGAGCTGCCTGGTATCTATAATAACATTTTATACATAAGAAGAATGACGCGTTATAAACGTATTCTCATTATTAGCGATGGATTCGCACTGGAATGTCACGACGAAGTACACAACATACACACATGATGTCAGACATCGACTCCTCTTTCTTCGTTACCACTTGAACTAACATCGCAACAAATACGCTTTGGTTACGCTGGTGTGTGAAATAGTTACTGGTAAATAATGCTTATATCACACAAAATAAAAGAGATTATACAGGTCGGCTACTAAATTTAGAGGAATTGACAAGGAAGTCATTTTTGGTACAGGCGATTGCAACCTGAACTCTGCAACCTCAAAAAGCAAAAAAAATCAAATGTGAATACAGGAATCCGAATTTCCTTGCGATGGTTTTCTTAATCGAAGAGTAGTGGAAAATGTACTTAAGTTAGAGTAACTTGTTGGTAGGTATAAGGCGGGTTTTGAACCTGAATTTTACTTACTAATGGGAAAGCCATCCAATAATTCATTGTGTCAGCTTAAAAAATACAGACAAATATACAACCTCACTTCGCTAAATCGAAGTCGATTAAAAGGAAAATAATACAATCAATATCAAGAAAAGTTTCATGCCATTCGCCAAATGACATAGTAATGACACATGTCATTATCAGCGTCAGGAATGCCACGATAATACACTGAGTGCACACATGATGTCAAGACACGAAAACGTCTTTTTCATTAGCACTTGAACTAACATCGCGACAAATACGCTTTGGTCACGCTGGAGTACCTACCTATGTTATACTTTGGACTGCGAATTCATCATCGAAATAAAACGTATCCGTGACCGATTGTATAGCATCTAACTAGGAGTTACATCTTCACGATTTAAGCGGAAACTGGAACTGGGTGCCAATTTCATGATTCACTTCTGTGATCACGAGTAAAAGCCACCACATCATGCGAATTCAAGGAGCAAGTGCTTTATTTTTTCAACGATATAAATTTTATACCTTAAACAAGCCCAAAATATTACACCAATAATCACCAGGGGGCAATAGGGTCGTCACATTCCATTACCTTCGTCAATTTAAGAAATCTAAAAGGATGTTAAAATCGATTAACCTGATAAAATAAAAAAAGGCTCAAGGAAATAGATCTACATTTTTTATGGGATAAGAAAGCGAACATGCACACGGGGCTCTTGCTGATAAGAGAGAACCGAGGCCTATAGATACCGTATATGTTGTAGGTGCGTCGCTAGTCGTCTATCAGTATCGGCAGAAATACAATGTTTATACCATTTTAGAATCCTAACTAAATCAACAACTTTTCTGCACAATGGTCAGTGACATCTTCATACATTTTTTTTATACCACTGAGTACCCAAGTCTATGTAAATAAAGCCATAACAAAAAATATATTATTTTGTGTGTTGAAAATATTACTTTTTTAATGCTTCAGATTCAAATGCTATATATGAAAATACAGTTAATTCCGAGTCTTTTAAAAAAATAATAATCTAAAAATCTCTTTTTTGTGGTAATGGCATGAAAAAAAGTGATCAAGACTGGATTTTTCCTAAAAAAATCAAAAATGGCCCATAATTTGAGCAATGCAAGCTGTTATCTATCGGCAAGTGAAGTTTTGGCTACTATTTACGCCACACCCTGTATAATAGAATCAATCATTATCTTTCATGTTAATGAAATCATCACAATTTTGTTGTATGGTTGGGGTACCGTACCAATGGCAAACCAATTAAGTGATATTTTGAAACTAATTTTCATGCTGTGGCTTAATTATCACAACTATCATTACATAAAAAGTATAATGGAGTACATTATTCTACACCATAGAATTATACAGCTTACTCCGATTTTCTTAACAGTTGCTAGGTTTTTTTTTATTTAAAAATTCATTTGAAAAATCCTAATGTGCCTAAGGTTGACCAGATTGCACCAGTAATAGACCAGACATTGTGCCAATAGTAAACTAGTAAATAAAATTATTGATTTTAATGCAAAAAAAACAGTTGTTGACCAAATGGAATATTACTGGAACATCATTGAATCAGTGTTCCATTTGTTTACCAATGACAACTAGTTATTAATTTAATTTTTTTTGATCAAATAAGAAGTAATAGTATTGCTTTACACATCATCATGAATTTGAAATGGTGTACTACTGGTTCCTGGTGTGGCACTGGTGCACACACTATGTAGTAATATCTATAGAAGTAATATCTTACATAAGGGTTGCAATTGTTGTGTTGGGATTATCAATGGTCAAAGGAAGATTTTCAAAGCAAGTAGATACTTTGGTATTTACTTAATGGGTACTGTACCAAATTTAACAATACTATTAACTCCAATATTATTAATAAAATTTAACTAACATGATTTAAAAAAATGATACCAATGTTTAATTAATTTTAACTGTTCTTTACTTTTAAGTTTAATTATTTGAAATATTTTTTAAACAATCTTTAAAATTTTATCAACAATGTTAATTAATACTTATGTAATTTAAGGCTGTTCATAACATTGGATAGTATTATTTTAATAAGTGAGCTAATTGTTTATTTTAAAAAGTGATATATGATTAATGAAATGTTGTGTAGATAGTTTTTATTGTATAATAATTTATACCGGTGCACGATAAGTTGAGACCTAGTGCACCTAGTTGACATCCCTGACAAGTACAGTTCAAACAAAAAACAGAATCTGTGAGTTTTAGGTGGCCATTTTCTATCATAAAATGAATAATAATATTATAATATTTTATAATAATAATATAAGGGGGAATCGCAGGTCTTAACTTATCGCTCATGTTTAACTACATAGTATGTACATAAATTGGTATTGTGTTTGATTAATAAAGTTATGATTTGTAGGATATCTATGTTAAAAAATATATCTATATAACACATGCAATTATAGAATAAACCAAAATAAATAAAATTTATTTATTTATTTATTGCACCAACAATCAGTAATTATATTAAATAAAAAAAAAGGTATTTAACTAACGTCATAATGTAGACCTTTTATGTTTTGTTTGTTTTATGTAGTTGAAATTAATAATTTTTAAATATGTTTTATTGGATTAATGCATGCCTCATGATTTATAAATTACATATAGATAATAAATAAATATAATATTACAAAATTTGCATACCATTTCAAGTGGTAAAATAGATAAAACAAACCATTACTAATAAGACTAGCAATGTAGCTCATTTACATAGCAGAAAAAGTTTGTTATCATTATAAAAGTGTTCAAAAATAAGTTTAGTATACTATATCTAAAACTCATTTGTAAACTTTTAAATTATCATGTTTAATTGTTTGGACTTAAAATATTTCTCTACTTATTTGTATAAAAATAGAAGTATTAAACTATGTTTACCTATAAAAAAACATTTTTACAATTTAAATACAATTACAAAGACACATCTTACAGACCACATTTACTAAAACAAG
The DNA here is from genome assembly GCA_018236625.1 of Lasaia peninsularis. Classification (NCBI taxonomy): domain Eukaryota; kingdom Metazoa; phylum Arthropoda; class Insecta; order Lepidoptera; family Riodinidae; genus Lasaia; species Lasaia peninsularis. The sequence goes on from DVZL01008045.1 coordinate 7,223, forward strand.
TTTTATTGAAATATTATTTTCCCTGCATAATACTTACTAAAATCAAGTTTTTGACAAGTTACGACAAAGATTCAATGTCAAATTATAATATATTCATGGAGTGATAATAGCAATCCTAAACATAAAACAAAATAGGCAAGGTCATTGGCGAGGACAGTATAAAATCATTTGTATAATATCACACGGATCCAGACATTTATTTTTGATTCTACTAATATTATAAAGTTGAAAGTTTGTGATAATATATAGATATTTTGTTCCTTGTTTGATACTAGCACCTTGAATCAAAATGATGTACTCAATTATCCAGATTATTTATTCTTGTCATTAGACATTAAGATAATCGAAAATCCAGATAGCAAAATGTTTGCACAAAAGAGTTCTTACACACAATACTGAAATTATTAAAAAGAACACAAGAAAATAAATCAAATTTATTAACATTCACTGTTTAAATATATTATAACTTACCAAGAGGAAATATAGTTCTTAAAATTACCAAAATACTAAAACCATGTTATCATTATCATGTAATAACACCATTTCATTTTATAATTTTATATTTTAATACTAAAAGTAAAATTAAAATATTTAAAGAATTGAGATAAAAATAGTTCACTATCCGTTTCCACACTAACTACGAATATCTATCTGCTTGTATGTACCTGTAGGTCATCTGTGTAGAATAGACCATCTACCAGGCAGCTCATAAGAGGCAAGCACAGGTTAATATATTAAATAGGATAAATTGCAGATTAATATATTTACAATACTGTGCTATTCATGTAAACAGATGATTTATCATTCGTATTTACTTTAAAATCTATTGCGTAAACTATGATACTTAATACTATAAATTTTAAACACAATTTTTTGATGCTTTTTTGGTAGTTTTTTGGTATGGTACCCTTCACGTGCAAGCCTTTGCCAATTTTTTAATATATTAATATATATATACTTATTATATTATACATAAATATGTATGTATGTTAGGTTTTTAAAAGATTAATTCTCAAAAAAGACAAAAATCGACTTACTTGAGAAAATACATAATTGACTTATAAGCTAATATTATCTGTCACCTGTTTAACAGTTTGTTTCAGTTTATGGCAAAAGTTATATATTTTAATAATTTTCATAAAAGTAATTAGATAATTTTGTTTTAAAACTGTTAAGTGAGTTACAGCTATCCTTAACATATGGAGGTAATTTATTATAAAGTTGCACTCCTTCAAAAATTATAGTTTTTTTAGCGCTTTCTGTGCATACTTTTGGTAACACGAGTAGACTTGGTCTATGAAGACTTCATTTTGTTATTTTCGACGTTTCAGTAAAATCTAAATTAGTCTGAATGGTTTTATTTAAAAATTTTCCGTATCAAAATGCATGTACCGTTGTTTAATATTCATTATTTTGGTTTCTTTATAAATTTTAGAGGTTGGTTTTATAAAGTTGTATAAATGAAATGAGTAAAGAATTATGAATAAAGAATGATATATATAGGACATGTGACTCGTCTCAATAGAATAGGTAATACCTTGGCCCGATGTATATAAAAGCATACAATAAACTTCCAGATCATATAAAGGTCTACCTTTAAATAAATTTCAAAAATGTATAACATTTAATTTATATAAAAAAGGTTATTATAATATTGCATAATATGTAGCTGCTAAAATGCTTGGAATATTAATCTCTTTTATTGTTTAATGTAAAATAAACATATATAGAAAAGAAAAAAGACAAGCCCACTGAGTTTATTTCGCCAGATTTTCTTACTGAGAATTGCATGAGGTGGTAATTAAATATCTGAATTATAAAGACACATCACAAGAACCACTTGATTATGATAGTTTTGAATTATTCCACTTTACTACATATGAATAGCTTGTTTTAATGTAATGCTTGGCAGAGGAGGTTGGTATCTCCTCTGCCAAGCATTACATTAAAACCAAAGAAGAAAGTGTCAAGAATAATGTAGTTACCTACACACCTCTACCTATTCATTTGGATCGAAATAAGATTGCTTTTTTAATTAAACAGCAAGTTAGTAACCATTTTTAAAAGGTAATTTTTTCATTCTTGACACTTTCCTTTGTGGTTTTTATGTAATGCTTGGTAGGGGAGATACAAGTACTCAAAATGTAATTTCAAAAGTAAGTTCTGAAGTCTCCTCGACCTAGGGGAGACAACAAGATTGAAAAAATGGTGGTGGCTCCCCTAGGGAAGCCATCAGGGGAGACAACAGACCCTATGGTCTATTGTCTACGGTTAATCAAGTTTTAAAAGTATAAAAATGTGTTAAAAGCAACGCAAAATACAGAAATTATGAGTGAAAATGTAAAATCATAGAAAATAAACTGATAAATATATTACAGTTTCTTATTTTTAAAGTTTACTTTTGAAGAATCAATTTTATTAAAAAAAATATGTTAAGTTATAAAAAGGTCAGGAAGCATTAATAAAAAGTGTTACAACTTATTTAAAATAAAAGTCCTACGTAGACATACAAATGTAACCAAAAGATGTTTACAATTAGGTATATTTTATATAGAACTTTAAACGCCAGCAGTGTATTTAGTATATTCAGTTTAATTCAATGTATATATTGTGGATGGATAACAAATATTTATTTTTATAACAGGCAATGTATTGAGAGTTCCAATATTGTGTCCACATACATTTAGACATTTCTGCAAATCCAATGTCAGCTCCATTGACATTCTCATAGCTAAGTTCTAGTATAGAAAATCTAGTAATAAATTTACTTATATGAAATTTTTTTGATTATTAAGACTTCCTGAGATAGCTATCGTTACGTCAAGATAGTTTGTAAAATTAACTTCATTAATTATGAAAGTTTTCATTTTAAAAATTATTATATCATGTATATATTGACGAGACCATAATAAATTACTACCTATTTTATTGCATTCCAAAGTCTAATAATAGACAAGTCAATAAGACTGCTGTCCATCCATCTATCAGTCATCAGGCTGTATCTCATAATTATTTAGACAGTTGATATTTTCAAAGATTATGTATTTCTATTACCACTATAAAGAAAAATTCTATTAAATAGTATTTAAATTATTATTATATTACTAAACTATTTAAGACTTATTTTTTTGCTGTTTTATAGTTTTTTTTTATGTTAATGGAAGGCAAACAAGCAGACGGATTTCCTGATGGTAAGAAATACACGTCGCCTATAGACAC
>DVZL01008046.1:0-10441 GCA_018236625.1 Lasaia peninsularis
GATATGTATGTTAACAAGGTAGGTACATGTAACTAAAGTAATATTTTTACAAATTTTGTCTGTCTGTTTGTACCCACTATTCTCTGAAACGGTTGGACCGATTTTGACGGGACTTTCACTGGCAGACAGCTCATGTAATAAGGAACGGCTGAGGCTACTTTTGCTAAATTAGAATTTTATTTTAGAAACTCGCGGCACAGTCTCTTATTACATAATAAGATATATTTCTCAAAAATTAAGCAGTGCGTCAAATTATTGCATATTTTTATAGATATAAAGAAAATGGAAAGTTTTAACAGTTGTTTTGCCAAGTTTAAATCATTATGTATGACTTAAACTCTTATTGTTGTAGAATATAAAATGTATACACATTTAGAAAATAAGAAAAGGACAACCCCGCTGAGTTTCTTTCCTCGGATCTTCTCAGTGAGTGGCCGCGTTCCGAACTGGTGGTAAATTTTAGAATTATATAGTTACATGCGTCACAAGAACCGCTTGTAAGGTCTATGTGAATAAAATATTTTCTGTTCTATTATAATTACTAGATTATTCAATAAGAGACGAGGGGAGTATAAATATCGAATATACAAAATGGGCCATCAATGTCAATGTCGGCCATTTTCCCAAACCTTGAGCTTGATTATCCGTGACGTCACAGAGGAAGTGATACAAAAGGCGTGAGCGATTTGTCACGAATGTAAACACGGCTTGGCACGCAGATCGGTTCATATCAATTGTATCTGTGACTAAATCTGTATGCGGACCTATTACGGTTGTGACATCTTCAAATGCGACTCGTGAAATGGCTTTCCGTATGTACTAACTACATACGCTAAAATGAAGTGCTATCTATTATATTATAGTACCTGGATTATTCTTTAGTAATTACAACATGTTTTTTTGGAATTATATTTACTTATAACTATGCAAATACAGATGAAATATGAATAATATAAAAAAGAAAAAAAAACAATCGGACCGAGATTTAAACCCGAGTTTGCTGTATTTTAAGGCGCCAGATTTCCCGACCGAGCTATTCTAACTTCGTAAATAGTGACGAAATTTAGTCTTGTATTGTAAACTTATTGAAGGAGATTTATGAAAACACGATTAAAACGTCATTTTTTTTTTAAATAAAACCCAGCTAGATCAATTTATCGCCCCCTACGGAGACCCCTTAAATATACAGTATTACATCTATACTTCCCGTCACGAGAAGCTATAATTTTTGTAAACAAACTTCTTTTACCAAATATTTTTAATGTGAGACATCGATGAACTGACCATATTCAATCGAAGTAAAATATATACGGGTTATATGAAAGTAATAACCTTTTTAATTTAGTGTAATATTATTTGACGACTATCGTTTGTATTTCGTGGTACGGGGACGCGCCGATCTCGGGGAATCCAAAATTTCGGTTCGCTATTTTGAAGTAAACGACATTCGAGTTTTGAATACGCGCGAATATGTTTATAAATTCCAAATTCAGAATTCGCTCGATAAGATTTAAAATGTCTTACATTGAAAAAATCATTGAACGCTAACATTGAAAAAATAGTTGTCAAAATTTTAAAACTTTTCATATTTTTTGTACTTAACAAATTGAATAATGTGAAAAAAAGCAATTTTTTGCTAATTTATAAAATTCTTAGCGACCCTTTAAACATTTTTGTTTGTGCTGCCGTTTGGAGGGAACTCTTAAAACTTTGAAAACTTGCATGTTTAAAAGAAGCTGACGGATATCGCTATATGCATTCATATAATGCAACTAGATTAAGTAATACAATTTACTCCCAAATTAAATGTTTAAATTTCACTCACTCTGGAAATACTAGCTTTAAAATATTTTTTTATTCAACAATAGGCAGGCATTTGACCACCATCTCATCTGATGTAAAGTGACGATGCGGCCGAAGAAGGAACATCCTTACCTAGATACAACCTATTCACTCTGGCCTTAAAGATACCATCCAATCATAATCATCAAAAGAGATTCACGCAGTCGAAAATTCGTCAATAACAAACAAACAAACAATGCAGTCGAATTGAGAAATTCTTCCGTATTTTTGTCGGTTAAAAAAAAACATTTCAAAGGTAATGAAATTATTCTTCATTGCCTTAGACTTATTGCATTTTGTGTATCACACGATATCGGGGTCGGCAGAGAGGTCCCTAACAGAGAAGATTTTTATGACAGAGCGGTCTGACTTCTGCAACCCAGAAGGGAAACTAGACCCAATCCTAAATAAGGTCGAATTCGCATACGTAGAATTCGAGTTTTCTCACGATGTTTTCCTTCACAATAAGAGAACTCGAAACTTACCGTCAGAGTACTTAAATTGGAAAAACTTATTGATACATGGTACATGGTTCGAACCTGGAGTAGCAAAAGTGCGAAGCGCGCACCCTAAGGCGACTGAGGCTCGTTAGTAAGGTTCCATCTAACAAATAAATTGAATGAAACATGTTACCATCCATGTTGAAGCGGCCGATATATTTAACTTCTTCATTGGGATCAATTAACGTCGTTGGTTGTTGTTCGCAATAGTTACAAAACATTACAATGCCTAATTAAAGATGAAGCAACTTTTATGATGGTCCTTTTTAGAGTCAATTTCACAGATGATGTATTTCTGTTGTCGCTGTAACAACAAATACTGAAAACAGAATAAAATAAAAGGTGCTCTAATACAAAAAAACTTGATTTTTTTGCTATTTTTATAGATAATGGAATGAAACCCTCCGTGCGCGAGTCCGATTCGCACTTGGCCGATTTTTATTTAACCTTGTTTTTGTACTTTGTTGTAAGACACCTCTTAAAACTGTTTTTAGCTTTAGAAAAAAATATAAAAAATAACGCTAAAAATAGTTATAAATTTTATCGTAACATTTGTTACCGAAATCTTCCGAGACGATCCGACCGATTTCTATGTTAGGTATTTTAAATTTTTATGTATTATGTTACTTTAGGCAAATGGTAAAAAGTAAAAAAAATAGCATGAGAGCTATCGGAAAAAGAAAAGAATATATAACAAAAATGAAATAAAAAATACTTAAATTAGGGGAAATTCGATGTTGAGTGGGGGTCGCAGGTAGGGGTGGAGTGGAGGGAAGGGGGAGTTTATAAGGTTAAAACGATTTATCTTGATTTCCGGAAATTTCAAGTCCAATGTAACTAAGTTGTAGGTTGTTGTATAAAAATATCTTTAACTACCACATAATTACACTTTTTTCACATAACATTAATTTTTTTTTTATTTTTATCTTTTATAAGAAATTTAAAAGAAAATTTGAATTAAAAAATATATATTTTTCTTTTATTTTCTATCGCATTCATTCCATATTTTTTTGGTTACAAAAATTATCGACCCTGGTCTATATTTATATTTTTGTTAGTATAAGAATAGTTCGTATATTCCATATAGATGAATACACATGGCAGAACGTTTACAGGGTCAGCTAGTTCTATATAATAAGGTGAACAAGCAGACAAGTTCTCCAGATGGTGAGAAATTCTGCTTAGACCAAAGGTTTTGAAAGTGTGTTTGAATGTTTGTATCCGTAAGTTTACAGATAGTTACAAAGTTGCATTAACCCCCTAAACTCGAACCAGAACAATAAAGGTGAACTTAGAAAATATTTTTAGTTACGACGTAATTCATCCACGAGCAAATTTCCCCACGCCCATATCCCCGAAAGGGTACGCAGAGGTATGTATGCACCCACGATTAGCCGACGATATTAGGTCCCATGATGTGACAGGTGGCACGTCCATCGCCATATGCGGTTCAAATCCCGGGTTTCCTCACGATGTTTTCCTTCACCGCAAGAGCACTCAGAAAATGTACTTGAGTTAGTAAAACTATGCTACATGGCGGAGTTTGAATCTGGACTACTGAAATGGAAGTCCAAAACGCGTATAATTAGACTACCAAGGCTCATCTATACGACGTAACAATACAGTATAAATTTATGTAGGTAGGTACTTATTTATAGATAAGGTCATGAATACATCAAAAAGAAAAAAAAACTGTCGTCTTCACTTTTTTTACAATAGACGGTACCGGAAAGACAATGAACTTGTAAGTTAGTTATTTTCAAACTTTGGCTTCCGTCTTGCTTTGAAATAGTTTTTCCATCTATTTGAGTGTCTGTAAGTACGTAATATTAAAATAACCGCTTTATATTAAATTCATATGTGTGTTTCCAAGGTACATATACCAAAATAATATTTTTTAGAATTTCTTTCTGTATGTTTGTACGCACTAATCTCTGAAAGGGCTGGACAGATTTTGACGGGACTTTCACTGGCAGGGAGCTGAGTTAATAAGGAACAGCTTGGGCTACTTTTATTTCAGAAATGTATAAAATAAATAAATAAATACGCGGACGAAGTCGCGATCACAGCTAGTTACTAATATTTAACCCTTTTATACTTTGAAACTGGCAGTGTAGTGTAAGAAGAAACTCAATCTCTTTTTACAAAAAAAACACCGTTTCAACACATGTTTACTAAAACATTGAAATCCGTATTAACCAATAACGTGCTGCCACGTCATCCACATGTAGCACACTGTGAATCAATTATAGTGTTAGTGAAACATACGTTTATTTTTAATAATGGTTAGTCAGAAAAGATTGCTTACATTAAAAACAAATATCGTTACGCCTATATCCCCGAAAGGGTAGGTAGGTGGATATTACCACCCGCGAATAGCTACCGATATCAGATCCCACATAGCATGTAAATAATAATAATAATAATACCTTGTAAATAATACACACATATATACATTTAGCAAAAAGTTATTATTTTAATATTACACACAGATTACAGATACTACAATACCACAATTTTATTTATTTGTATAATAACTAGATCAACATCCTCTTAAGTATAACTAAGTGCTTAGACGGTTGAGATCGTTTTCGGTTTAGAAGGATTACTATTACGTAACCCAGAGACCATATATATGAGCCTCGGTAGTAGCTAGAGTTTCGAACTTCCGTGCCGGTAATCCAGGTTCAAACCCCGCCGTGTAACAATGATAACTTAAAGTACATTTCGTAAGGCCTCTTGCGGTGAGGGAAAACATTTCGAAGAACCCCGGATTCAGGTACTGGCAAGTTCAGTCTAAGCAGAGGACAGAGTAATATGGCAGTCGTTTTGTGTAAAAACTGGTGCCTTTGTAAAATCCCCTGAATTAAGTAACCGAACCCGATAACATCTGATATTGGATAAGGCTAGAAAAAGACTAATGAAACAAATGTTTTACGGATATACAAAAACGATTTGCCATAGTAACTAATTGATTACAGCGCATGAACTCAATAAAATAAACTTCTTAATGACGATTTAGAAATCAGGATTGATAATTTTTAATGTTGAATCACACTTAGAACTCAAAATAGTTTAAGTGTAAAAATATAATATCTCATAACGTCATAACTGATCTTTTGTTTCACAAAAAAAGAGTTTTAATCCCAAATTGGCAAATCAGTCCGAGGAGAGTCGATGCATTAGTGATTAGATCAAGGAAGTAGTGAAGTTGTTATTTTGTAATCAAGATTAGCACAACGTCACAGACAACGTTCGTATGGGGATAGATCGTAGAAGTTTTAAAAAAATCCGAAGATTACTATCTTTTTTTTTTCTTCTATGTTTACTACATTTTTAACCGAGGGTTATTAATAAAAAGTAAATGACATTTGCTATTAGTAGATTTAGATTTAAAATATAACCCTACATTGATGTAGGGTTATATTCTCTTAGTATCTGTTTACGTAGGCTCTTCGAAATGAAATATTTACATCGAGGCTACTTCGATTAGTTTTTCCTATTAATTGGTTTTTATATGTAGTATTTTGGGTTTTTGGTGAAATGACTACAAAAATGTGAAAGTAGTCGTCGGGCATGGGACGAAAATATTTTGGCCCCCGATGCCCCAAACAACTGTATAACCTTTATAATAATAAAATGAAATTTTACTAATATTCGAGTAACATGAACTCAAAAGTTACCGAGTTTTTTTTTCATTTATAAATTCGGATATTTTAATAATTCAATAATTATCAAGGAAAATGATCGTTTTAATAATTACGAACTCCAATGGGACTCAAAATAGTCCAAAATTAAAGAGACTCACCTATACATTAGGTTTGATTTTAATAATCCAATAATTATCCTGGAAAATAATTCATTGTTTTAATAATTTTGTACAATACTTGGAACTCGAAATAGGTAATGTAAATTTACAATTCCTCAAACCTGAAATACGTTGGAAATACACGTTATTATTCATAAGTCTTAGATAATGTATATAAAAACCAACAGATGTCCGACGTCCGTGTGTTGCAATATCATAGTTTAAACAATAGTTAAAGTTTAAGGTCACCGTCGTACAAACTTTATCTAATTCTGGTTTGTAGGTATTTGCCACGTTCTTATCATTACAGACGTTTAGAATATAGTATTAAAAGTTAGTGCTATATGTATTTTCATATTTTAATGGGGCAAGACGGTGAACAAGCACGTCGTGTGCAGCTGAAATTTTCACATATCACCTGTGCAAGTCAAGCTACCCTAACCTCCTCACCAAAACACGACGATGTCATTATGGCAGCATGAATAAGTAAGGCTCACCTAACCTACCCGGATGAGCTGCTGCACAGCACTCTACCAGTGTGCATGTTTAGTAATCCAGTTGACCCAAGCAATCCTTACCGCCCCAATAATCAAATCGCGGCACCACAGCCACTGGTTATGGCGTTGTAAATAATCACACACGTATAAATAATGATTTCTCGGACTGAGCACTCTGCTCTCGTACAAAGTTCGCTGAAGTTGTAAAATTTAATCTTCTATTTTTTTATAAAATATTTAGAAGGGGTTAATGTGACAATCATTACATTGATAATTTGCTGCAAAACCTTTTTTGTGCAGTAGATACAGATACACAATTGGGCAATTCTCTCAAAACCAATCTTTTCCTTGTACCGCTTAAAAATCTTTAGTTTTCATGTTGTTCTTATATGGAATCTACGATTTCTTTGAATTTCAGCTTCCATGTTTTACATTGTATAGTACCAGGGTTAAATTAACTACTAATCAATTTTATTTATTTTATGATATATCCATAAGTATAGGAGTATTTATTACCTAGGTTTATTCTTGCAATATATCTTTCTTTTCTTGTTAGCTAAATTCTCCTTTCTTAATAATAATTCGGCGTGTTCTCATTGCAGTCAAAGTATCCAAAAAGCAGAAGCACCGCGGCAAAAGTGGCTCTTATTATGGTGCCAAAAAAAAGTTACGGCGTCTCCAGGGTAAGTTCGGCCTGAGGCCTTTGGGAGACTGCCGCTAAAACCCATAAATTGGGTACCGGTAGTTGGAATGGGATTATCATAATAACCATATTTAGTTCTATCTTTTATGTATTAGGTAGTACAATGTTTTTAATTCTTCTGCAAGTTGCCTAAACTTATTTTAAGAACAAGCTATGTTTTTTCAAATGAAATAAAACCTAAAGGGTTTGAACTATGAAGCTAAATGTAGGGGTACCATCTGGACATTATACTTCTAACAAAGACCTGTCCCGAATATGTTGTATGCTAACTCTTTCTAGACTGGCCAAGCTCTCTTCTGTCAGCTTTGTGGAGTTGACAAAGACAAAACAAGCCGACCTCACTCGAGTAAGAAAGCTGGCCCTGTGAGATACATCTATCTCATGTGTTTAATATTGTAGACAGGTTGTTATTGAGAGTCTAATCTGTAGTTAGTCTAACCGTCTGTAGAAAAGTCACCTAAACTAATCCGATGGGCCTAAAAGTATTTTGTCTCTTTCTTTTTCTTGTGTCGAAAGGAGACAGCGATAACTTAGAATAAATTTAGTTAGCGGCAGAAGAATTAACAGCATTACAAAGCAGTATTTTGTTAATTTATTTGTAAAACAGTTTTTCTTTAAACATACTGTTTTATTACAAATTTATGTCTACACAATTTTATGTTAACTTTTATTAATTGACACTTACTTCAACTCCACACAGACTATAAAACCTTATGTTACTAATTGACGTTTATAGATATTGCAATTTCACAATCTGTGATTTATTTTTACTACGGATGTGTTGTGGGTACTCGTAAAATTTAAGTATACAGAATGTTACTTTTTGTTTTTGTATGTCAGTTCACGAAGATTATTCAAACCTATCTGTAGTAAAAATAAATCAATGATTTTCACCGCTAAACCCAAAAATATTTGGGGGTTGTTGACAACAGACAGACAATTTATTTGGCAACAACCACATATATGTTTATTTAAGAACTAGTCGTCCCGGTGAGCTTCTTACTGCCCGCACTTAAGGGATAAAAATTAAATTCAAAACCAAAATAACGAAAAAAACCTTATCTTTTAAATTTTTTTCGTAACTATATCCTCGTACTTCAAGGAATATTATAAAAAAGAATTAGTGAAATGGTTTCAGCAGTTCTCGAGTTTTGCGCTTAGCAACACATTTAGCGATCCATTTTTATCACATACATTTTTTATCGCTACGACCTTATCCCCGAAGGGGTAGGTAGGGTCACAAACATGTGCACCCATGAATAGCGACGATATAGGTCTCATGATACGTGGCAAGTCCATCGCTATATTTTTTTCAGATAAACTGAAAGTAATCCTAGAACGTGTCACCCTTCCCCGCAAAACTACCGGAACCTCATGCGTCAAAGTCAGACACTGATTACCACAGAGGTGAAAAAGCCTACGCAAAGTCGAAAAATAGGTATACACAGTTTACTCAGCGTATATACCTACTAGCAACATTACTCAAGTCCTAAGTTCCAGAATGTAATAAAAATAGCACAAATTTATGGCAACACAACAATCACATGACGTGAACCGTCAAGGCTGGAAATATATTAACAAAGAATTGTCATTTTGTTGAATATCTTTTGTGGCACAATGTGACAGTCTTAGTAGTTGTATGACAATATATCTACAGCGGTCCTAGCATTAACAACTTTCGACTTTAAATCTAATCGAAAAACGATTATCTAAAAACTTTTACGGATGACGTTTATTAGGATAATAAGATAACTGTGACTATGCGCAAGGCGATTTAAGTATTCGAAAGCGACATATGAGTATGTTTAATGATCATGTTTCGGGTAAGCATATATCTCTCAAGGCGTGCAAACTATCTAAAAATCTTTTATTTAGTACAGATATTGCTATAAACTATAATTTAAACATTATGATAATTATGATAATTATTAAGGATCAATTTTGCACAGTATTAGATATATTATGTTATAATTAAAATCAATTGTCTTTGAAACCGGCGTGTATGCTTTAAAAGAGTGATTAATACGAAGGAAGCTAGGCAGGTATGCAGGGATCATGACATTTGGCACTCGATACTCTCTGTCTATTCCTCAAGGAACCTGGCGTGAATATATGTATGCATTACGTTTTTTACTGATTATTCTCTTTTTTTTCGTTTATACGTTATACGTATGAGGGTTAATATTTTTTTAACTTACAATGTATTCGAAACAGTACTTTCGACAAAAGTGTGTTTGAAAGTCCAGATACAGATATTCTAAATTATTTTATTTATAACCATATGGTTTCTTTAACTAAGGCGATGATGAGTATTTACCATCCGGAATATCGTCTACTTATTTACCTTCTAATCTCATAAAACAACAGCATTAACAATCGAAACGACAAGATATTCGATAGTGTTCTTGATAGTGCTACTGAAACTGCTGTAAAAATAAACAATGTCTTACAAATTATAAATTTATTATTGGACGCTGGAAGGTCAGTTTATCTGTCCGTTGTCTCAACGTCGCGGTTTCTGTAATTGCTCAAACAAATTAAAATACCTGTAACTAATGTGTACGACTGTAACATCCGTATGTTCAAAATATAATCAGCCCGGGCATAAAATGTTCTCGTTTTTTCCTACAATGTTAGTGCTTGTGATTGTGGTGTGCTGGTTTTCTAGATAAACTGACTGGCGAATTTGAAGCTAAAACTTAGACCCCTTTTTAAGAAGATTGCGCGGACGGGGGAGTATGAAATTTGTCACACTTATATGTATAGAAGTGCAGAATGCTAATATTTATTATAATAATGCTTATCAAGTACATTAAATCAATAAACAAAACATAGTAGTGTATATAACACTACCATACATTTGTAACACACAAACAACAAAAGTATTTGTTACACGCACACATACTCTGTTGTCAAATTGTTTGTTTTGTTTGTCATTTAATGTTTTTTAAGGTTTTATATTTCCGAAACGATGAAAGAGTTTTTAGAACATTTTTTTTAAATCGTTAATTAAATCGTTGCACAAATTAATAATATAACATCGAAGTACCAGGATGACAGAGCTTTGCTCGGTGTTTTGTTAGTATATCAC
>DVZL01008047.1:0-10440 GCA_018236625.1 Lasaia peninsularis
TCGCCGCTCGGCGTTAGGCGCCGGGCGGAAAAGTGTTCTTCGTCGCCTAGACCGACGGCGACGGTGTAGTGTGGTGTAACCAGACTGTATGTCAACTGCAGTGACAGCTCTGCAGTTTAAATTTTGACAGATAGTGTATTTTTTTTGCCGCTATAACGACAATTAATACTAAAATATAAAATAATGTTTATATGTTTAAATAGTAGTAAAAGTACTGTCAAGAGTTGATCGTGTAGGCAGACAGTCTATTTTTTTTAATATTTCACGGGCAGGAGCGGGATATAAAATAATACTTCTTGGAAGTGATAATCTTGTTTATTTTTCCTTGTTGAAATATTTGTTTATTTGATAAGACCAAGCACACAAGTCTCCTGATGGTGAGAGACAACCGTGGTCAATAGACACCACGTTGCAGGTGTGCTGCTGCTCTGTGGTCGGGCTGTTAGATCTTATGTGCAAGTCTTTTATTCTTCAATAAATTAAGTTCACGTTTTTCCTGATATTACACAAAACTCAATCTATATTATGTTCTATTTAAAAATGTTACATATATTCTTTTTTTATATTTTTAAATATTACCATAATGGAACGGACAGTGGAGTATAAGTTAATGCAACCTCTACCAGGAGCTTGTACTCCATAAAGGCACATAAGCACTGTTTACGTTTTGAGATAGGATGTGCTCTGATATATCTAATTAAACTCCGACATTTCACTATCATGATTCCATAATCTATGAAACACTGAAGAAACAATTATAGAAGAACGACCACTCAAGTAATTTATAAGCGTATCACCCTCGTAGCTCATCAGTGTCATAATCCTGTGCACACCGTTGACCTCCACAGTACGTACTCTCGCATCCACGGTAATCCGACGATATTAGGTCCCGATCTGACTGGTGGCAAATCCAATCTCAGATAACGTTATGTTTTTTCAGTACAAATTAAAGGAAGGAACAAAGTACTTTCAGTCCTGTCTGATTATGTTGTATGTGACATTTTCATAGACGTTTAGTCATTAAAAGCCGTGCAAGTTATTGAGTTCTCACTAATTGGACATGACTAAAATGTTCTACCTTTTTATTTCATTGGAAATAGACAGCATACACTTAAATCAAGTTTAGTTAGCGTGCACCATTATCACCGCCATTTTTCAACTAGCAGACGATAGTGTGGTCTCATCTCTGGCCCAAAATGGTTCCAGATATTCGGTGTCGGTCGCAAGAGTAATGCGGAGCCGGTGCACTGCATCCGAATCAACTACACGTACAACAACGAGCCCGGGTACTTCCACATGTTCCGCTCCACCTCGCTGCGGTTCTTCAACAACATGGCCGTCGCTATCAACACCAAAGACGAGATGATTGGTGAGTGATGCTACACGAGATAATCCTCTATTCTATGTTCTAGGTCTTATGTCAACCGCACACATGACAAGAGCATACGCTAAAAACAATAGTATAGTTGGATTTGATCAAGTTTTAACACAACTTACTCTTATTGTACGATTCGCGTATCATCCTGAAGATGGTTCGCAACCGAAGCATCTTCTGGATAACTAGACCGCATTCCACAATGGTGGAACTAACAGTGCTACTGAGAATAAATTGTGTGTCTTACTTGGTCGAATCGACACCAAAGAGGAATATTTGGTGAGTGATACTACCACAAGGTAGCATAAATATGAAAGAAATACTTTTTTCCATGTAGACCTTACAAGCGGCTCTTGTAACGTGTCTCTTAAATTATAAAAAAATTTGCATTGTCTAGTTTTCTTATTTTCTAAACTCATGAATGTTACATTTTACAATAATAAAGAGATTGGTAATAGGAGCAATTAATCCCAAATATTTTTATCATTTACATATATATTCTGTAATATTATAGTAACCTTTTTATTTAATTAAGATTTTATGCATTTTTTAAATCTTTCATGATCGGGAAGTTTGTTGTTATAACATATACATTGGCCCATGATGGAATTACTTATTTTATGGAGACGAATCACATGCACATACATGATAGACGGTAGGACTGCCTTATAGATCTTATATCTAACTGCATGACAACAAGAACGATTTTTTTTTGTAAAACAGTGAACAAGCAGATGGCTCTCTTCATGATAAAAGATAACAATGGCCTATAGACACCATAGATGCTAGGAGGGTAAATTTGTCCAGGCTGCAGGAATGAATAAGATAGATTGCTATACGAGCAAATTGCTGCACAGCAAACACAAAAGAGCAAAACCTGTTTTGGTCTACCTCACTGTGGTTCTTCGAAATAGTCTGTATTATCTACGATAATCATGAGATTAGCTGCGCTCGCCAGTGCCACCATCACCATATCGTTTAGGATAACGAGTATCAAGTAAACTTCCACACTTAATAGGCTTAACATCCCAGTTTCTAATTAACAACATACTGTTTCCACTTTTGAAGACTATAGGTAACTGGAAATTTTGAGTATCATGAAACCTGTCTTGCTTAGTTTCTTTTTGCAGTCTCGTCCAAACCCTTCTAGACATCAGATTTTTTTCCCTTTCTTTAATGCAATCTGCTTCGAATGAACATTTAGCATTGTGTTAAAGGTTGAAGAAATTTGTTTTGCAGTCTATCCAGCCACATAGGCCCTTCATGTTTAACAATCTCTAAAAATCTCTTGGGGACTTTCTTTTTAGCTTTTTGAATGTTGAGGTTTTATTCATTAATTGCATAGTCAGACATCAGAAATATGACCGTGTAAACTTTGTTTTAGAATCTCTCCATTCTATCTGCGAATCAATCATCGTAGCTCGTGAGGTGGCGAAGCTGCCTCCAATACCCTTCCATGACGGGGTTAAACTAGACAGGAAGAAGTCAAAAGTAAGTCTAACTTTGAAACTACATGAAGTACATTTCTGTTCATGTAACTCTTCATATCAACTGACAAAAAACAAGCAACCATCACCAACTTCATCCAGTGTCACCTGAGACGACTTTAGATATTCCAAGTATGTACTGCATAGTTGATCTAGATCCAACCAGTAGAAATGCAAGGTATGATAATACGCAAAAACTGGTGCACTACAAGAGAATTTATCAAGTACAAACACTAAAACATAATAGAATCGTAATATGGCTTATGTTTGATTCTGTTATTAATTCCGAAAATGTTTTCCTTCTTTGGGTAAAAAGTTTGGTGAAAAATGGCGGTTATTCTTAACACATTTAAAAAATCGTTACTTAAGCTACTTATATTTTTCATTACTTTGTTTTTATTTCATTTTGTTACTTTTTCGTTTATTACAAGAACGTAAAGCAAATAGCTACGTCAATTATTATCATCATAGGTAGAGAGTGTTATGAGATTGTATAGATTCTTATATATTGTATTCTTTCTATCCTTGGCGCTTGGTGAAACTTCATTTTATGTGATTAATTTTTTTTTATGTGATTAAGTGCAAGTGTTTATTAAAATTTAATCGTATAGATTCTTATTTTCTAAACGTGCATAACCTGCAATTTGATCTGTTTTTCCTCTTTTCCAGATACACCCCAGTCAAAACCAAGCTGGTGGTCCTCGGTCTTCCCTATACCTTGACCTATCCCGTCTCCCCACTCTCACCAGAAACGTCAGTGAGACCCAACTCGTCGCTGATATACGCAGCGTTGGTAAGTTTTTTTTACACACATTATTTCCAGGTCCTTAAGGCTAAAGTACTAAAAAAAATACTGATTCTATATTTATAAATATTATGTCAAATAGCTGATTTATATTTCTAGAGACAATAATTGGGTTTCAGAGATTTTTTGTTCTTATCCTCCAACACCTGTAGTGGGCACTATACCAATTTTAAATATCATTAATTTTTCATTTAAAGGATTTAAAATTTTTAAGTTATTCTCAAAATGTATGCCGTATTCTAATCTTTATAAAATAATAATACTAAAACAAAAGTACTATTTCAATTGAACTTGATAAAGGATATTTAGATGTAAGAAAAAGTTGGTCTCCGTCCAGTTTCGTGGCTATTTCTATGTTAACTATACTACTATGTTAATAGTACTAGGAAATTTAGAATAATTAAGAACCCTAGGAGATCTAACCCATACTTTTTGCTACTTAAACAATGAGGCCTGGCTTCGGGCACCAAGCTGCTATAACATCAGTCATATATTATATCATTCATACAATTTTTGTGGTCAACTAATTGTTCATACATAATAATATGTTCACGCCAGGTTCCTTGTGGGTTAGGCAGAGAGTATTAAGTGCCAAGTGTTACAATTCCTGCATACTTGCCTAGCTTCCTCCACGTTCGTTAATCTCCTCATACAAACACGACAGTTTCGAAGATTTTTGACACCACCCTCGGATAATACGCGACCTATTTGGTCGTAAAAAGTCAACCGAGATCTCCCGGGTACCTACAGCCATCAACTTTCGCATTGTATATCTGTTTTGTAAACTAATTGTAATACATCAATACTTACACTAATTTCCTTATCTCAGAGTCCCTCCGATACCCCGATCCTGCATCAAAATCCATCACCAACAACGTCCTGGATCAAATCCTGCATTACGAATCACGCACACATACATACCGGACCCGATGCAGATTCATCCTCTCCCGGAAATCTAACTCATCTGCGCACTCTGTAATTATTGTTATAATATAGATCAACATATTTTATACATATATTGAAAACTTAAATTTCTAATGATATGTCTTTGCAGCTGGAACGTGCATTCATAAGTCATTGCACAAAAAATGTTGCTTACTTTTTACATATAATTTATTAAAGAAAAAATTAATTGTCGTATACTAGAAGTATTTGTTTTTTAGTTACGAAAAAAAAGCTCTATTCTGCCATATTAGTAGGATATTATAAATGCGATGGTTTGTATCTGTTGTCACTTACTCTCCCACAAAAAAATACTTAATGGATTTTCATAACACTTTATAGTAATATAGCTTATGAATCAGAATAACTTTGACTACTATTAACGCGGCCGAAGCTGCGGGCACTTGCTACTAATGTATCTTCTTCTTCGTCTTAGCTTTATTGACAAGGACACCAGTTTTTACGCAAAGCGACTGCCATCTGACCTCTGCAACTCAAAAGGGAAACTAGACAAACCTAGATTAGGTCGAATTTTCCTTCACCACTCAGAAAATGTCCATAATTTAGAAAAATTCATTCTTTCATGACGGGATTCGTACTTGGACTATCCGAATGGAAGTCCTAAGCGTGCTAGGCCACCGAGGCTCAACCAGCTACTAATGTATAATACATAATTATGAGTTCATGATGTCCTATTGATATGTTATTATTTAGACTAGATTTTCACAGCTTTGTAATTGATTTAAATATTAACCTACATATTAACCTTTAATTACAGTTATGTTTCAAGATTTCCTTATTTTTTTAGGTTTTTTTTGCTCTTTTCATACCAATTTGTTAATCTAGATATCTTCCAATATAACTTTGAATATTGTTATATTTCAGGATCAAAAGCCCTCAACAACATGACAGAACAATTCAGTAAACTGAACAAGTTAAGTCATTCACTCAACGCCAGAGCGAGACCCAGTCTCCAACTAAAATTTGATCAAGGCACATCTCGGACTAAAAAAATCTTCACAATTGGTCAAAACAAGAACGAAGCAAAGAAAAAGAGTAGTCTCTCCGATGGAATGAGCTCAGATTACTCCTCTGATGATGAAAACCGGACAAACATATTTGAACCCACCTTAGATAATTTTGAACACATGCAGCATTATATCGGTGATCAAAATAAGAAGAAAGATGAAAATGATTGTGAATTAATCGAAAACCCACTATATTCCTCAAAAATTGAACCTCATGAAGAATCATTTGAGCCAGATCAGTCTGCTCAAACCGATATACCATTAAAGACTCCGAGTAATACCACTAAGAAAAATCCTTTTGACACGGAAGCTATAACTCCAACAATTGAAATACAAGTGGAAAACGTGCCACAGTCCAAACCTGTTCCACCAAACTCTCTTTTGCTTTCGCAGAAACTGTCCCAGAGTTCTGGTTTTATCAATTTTGATGATGCTCAAAATGCACCAGAAGGTAGCTTTCATATACGATCAAATTCTCAACATGAAATCACGTTAAATATAGCTCAGTCTCATAGTGAATCAGCTCTAAAGCAGTTAAAAAATATCGCCAGTCCGGTATCAAGTGCTGCAAGGGATATGGTCTTGTCTCCGCTTTCAAAACTGGCAAAAGGTGTGCAAACACTAGGGGCTAATTTGGACCCAAGAAAGATTAAGGTAAGACATCTATTAAGCTATCTGGTGGTCCATCATAAAAATTACTTTAATTTTCAGAAACTCTTTCACATTTCTGAACTTAAATGGAAAAAGGAAAAAATTAAAAAAAAATAATAATAAATATTGCTGGACAAATCACCCAAATTGATCTAACCCCAAAGTAAGCAAGTTATTTGCTTGTGTTATAGGTGTTAGACAACGATACTTATAAACAGAAGTACTTAAATATATACCAGAATAAATTTAATAAACACCCAGACCCGGAAATACAAACATCTATTTTCATCACACAAATGTCTGTCCACGTCGGGCCTCACGGTTAGTCAATGCGGTTCATTTAAATCCCTCCTGATGATGGACTTATATTTTTTTCAATGCTTTCATTCCTTCCTTTCAGCAAAATTCAGCAAATGTCAAAAATATATCCGAACAACAGTATGAAGAACACAAAAAGCTGCAAGAAAAATGGCAGGGCTGCAACACTAGACTTGTTGCACTTTAAAGTACCTAATGTCAATTGGAAATCCAGTGAGCAAGTGTTTTTATAGATAAACCTTTTAATAATTTATCTGTCAAACAACGTTTTGACGATAATAAATACTATGGATACTCTCACCATAATTTCTCATGTACCTGTACTTTGACCTGGATTGATGATGATTATGAAGAATACATATTTGTACTAGTTGTATTATTTTAATTTAAATTTTTGATATTTCTTTTCCTATACAGTTTATTATTATTCTGTACACTGTTGTCAGGTTGTAATATTAAAAGTGTTAAATAATAACCGCCAACATTCTCAAAAATATATAAATGAGTAATAATTAAAAACAAAAGTCAAATAGTTAAATGGTCACTATTAATTGTTAAGCTTTAGCTTTTTGATTGATCACACAGTGGCATCAATCTCATTGATGATAAATTAATATATTCCTAATTCGTCATATCGCTGAGCGTCAAGAGACATTTAATATATAACCTGTACATTGTGATTTTAACTGTGAATAATTGACATCGAAATCATTGATAATTCAAAATAGCACCAGTATTTTTTAAATTATAGGATATTTAAATATATTTCAGTTTATAAAACAAGCTAAGTCTCACTGCCAAGGCAGTCTGGGCATTAAGTGCAAATGTACTATTATGATTTTAGAAAAACATAGACAAGCCTATGCTAATACAGATTAAAAAAATGGTTGCAATTATAAAAAAATATAAATACATTTTTAACTAAATTTGAGTTTAAATAAGGTTTTCACAGAAAAGTATTTATGTTATTATATAATACCCATTACGCGTCATTTATCCCTGGCAATTCCTATAACCTGACTTCGGAAATTTACTTTAAGTTACCTCAATATACCTACTATAATATCTGATTTTACTTCCTCATTGGGGGCACTTTTAAACTTAAAAATATATACTTAAATGAAAAAGTTGACAAGGATTAAATCACTTGGATTGGGAAGAAAAATAGGTTTTTATCAAGTTTAATTATGATTTAATGTATCCCCGTCTTTGGGAAAACAAAATGGCAGTATTTTTTTTTAAATTGTACCCTCATTTTATATTTTTTTGATGATACATTTTTCCATGTAACATGCCTTACAGAATCACCATAATTTCGGTGCAGTCCAATTATCTCAAATATTGAATTGAACATGCTTTAGGTACAAAAGTTTGACTTTGAATTATTGAAGTATTATTGATAAATGATATATTTTGAAATAGGTTGAAAGGCCTATGCTCAGGCGCGGGCGAGAATGTTTAGAATAATGATGTTCGTAATTGATATCTTTCTTGAAAATCAAATTTACAACATGATGAATAAACATACTCAACTTCAAAATGTCCCTAACCCCAACATGTTATAAGAATATAGTACAATTAGATAAAAAGCTTCCAAAAGTATTCCAGTGCTTACATGTGTGTATATCTTAGATATATGTGATTTGTTTAGTATTAGGATGGTTTGTTAATTAGAAAGTTAACGTTAGTTCCTAAATATGTTGACAAGTTTCATTAGTTATTTTGTATGTGTCCACTGTCCACGTGAAACTGTTTGTTAAATGTAGCCAAAATTATACAGAAACAGATATACGTTTATTTTGTATTATTGCTTCCCGGTGTATAAGTCTACTTAATGACATATATAGATATCTTCGCACCAAGTCCTTTGCCGGATAGAGAATACATAGTGCCAAGTTTGATAATACACAAACATAGGAAGAATGTCAACTAGTGCTTATTAAAAGCAAAGACTTAAAAATGTTGGTACTTTAGTTAATTAACTTTTATAATGCCAAATCTTTAAGGTATATAGTTACTCATGACACAGTCGTACTGATTGAAAGAATTGGATTTCAAATACTTAATATTATGGAATCGCTTCAGCATTTTCTTTAACATTTTATGTATACTAACAATATAACCTTTCTTATGCCAAATAATAATGGTCCTCGCATCCCGACATATGTTTTATTATCGCTGACCAACAGTTTAATAACAAACAATATACTTTAGGGTTAAATCAATTCGTAGATTTTGTAATTAATTTAAAAACTGTAGACAACATTTAACAGGCGCAAGTCACATAAAATGTGGACACATATAGCGTAGTAAATTTAGATTGTATTTTAAAAGACATACGGTTCAAATTATATTTAAATTGTAATATTTTTAAACAATTGTCCATTTATGCCTGAAATTTAGCGGCTAGCTTCTAACGTGAGAGTTTTTCATTAACCTTTGTATAAACTAGAGATATTTAAAATGTAAAAATGACTCAAAAGCACTGTACTAAAACTTACAGTAAATAATCATAGCTTTCTTAACTAGCAACATATTAGATTACTTTATAGCAACACTTTGAGAGCGTAATTTATTAAACACACAGATTCTTATACTGATTTAATGCGTAAAATATACTTAGTGTAAAAGTGTTCATAAGCTAGGTTATAGAATAAAATATATATCACTATATCAACAATATTTTACCTACACGGTTAGATTGCAAAAAAAACACTATTTTTAAAGTCATACTTTGTCAAATGTCAGTTTCAACAGTCAGACAAATTTAGCTCATGGGTAATAAAAAATGTTTTGTCAGAAGTAAAAAAATCCGATATATTATGCCGTATACATTTATGGATTCTGTAAATAGCGTATAATATTAAAATTCTGGCTGTCCTGGCAAACTTCGTACCGCCCGCACTTAGAATAGAAAATAAATAAGTTATTCCCCGACTTACCAAGTCTACATAAAAAGTTTAATCAAAATCACTTTAGCCGCTTTGGAAGGGTATGGCAACTGACATTGATAGAAAATGTTTATATATTATAATTTCCTTGTTTACGTAAAGTGCTTTTGAGTGCGTATTCTTAACTCTTGTGCTTTAAAAACAAATTTTATATGAGTTTATTTCTACCACCGTCTACAAAGCTATTTACATAATTTTAGAAGTCTATATACCTAACCAAACCTGATATTTCAATTGTAATCTTTCGCAAAACTATGATTCACTTATATTGCTTTAATTTTACCCGAATGGCCATATTTAAATGCAAATGCGGATTTGCTCTTGTTCGCGCGTTCCTATGACTGCGATAATAAGAATAGAGAAGATATGTAGAGAAGAAATATCTCTAAATTTAGAATTAGAGGCGCCAGTCAATTGAATCTAGGAATTCGAAATGTAGCGTATAGGCTTAATTTGAAAATTTAAACTACACTATCAACCCGTAGTATGCAAGAATCCTTTCGTTAGAAGAAGCGTGGTAATCACGTTTAATAATAATCAGTTGGTACAGAAGTATTTATTAATACAACAACTTTGTAACCTCTGCTTTTTTAAATTTGTGTTACGTCACAACCACAGTATTACAATACACCTAAAAAATAGATAAATATTTTTTAAAAAAATATATATAATATATTCGTTCAACTTTTTAAAAGTTTGTAATAATATAAAAAATACTCAACACAATATTTGTTTTATATTTGTAATTAAAATGAAATGAGCGTTATTAAATAGAAAAGCATGAATTTATTTAATGTGAAACTTAGTTTTTATATAATTAAACAATAATTTAATCAACTACACAATGATCTCGTTTACAATTATATTTTTTACCATTGAAAAT
>DVZL01008048.1:0-10439 GCA_018236625.1 Lasaia peninsularis
ACTTGCCCAATGGGTCCTCGATGACGGAAAAATGTCTACCAGCCAGTTTGCCATAGTGG
Source organism: Lasaia peninsularis (assembly GCA_018236625.1). Taxonomy (NCBI): domain Eukaryota; kingdom Metazoa; phylum Arthropoda; class Insecta; order Lepidoptera; family Riodinidae; genus Lasaia; species Lasaia peninsularis. The sequence goes on from DVZL01008048.1 coordinate 60, forward strand.
CGCATAGATGACTTGTTTTATGAAAATTTCTGATCCGTCGTAGTTATAATAATATTTCGTCGCGGTCAAATTGTTAGATTTATATTTATTGGCATGTAATAAACCCACCGTATCTTAATCTGATGTCTTCAATTATATTTTGAAGCCAATTAAAATTACACAGACTTTGTATTAGTCAAATGTTGGTGTGTCAAGCTTTAATAGGTACAATAACACTTTCTCTGTTTGTAAAAGAGAAAGATATGGCAGTCCAAATTTTGCTATCAAAAGTTCTCACAGTACACTCTTTAATATTTTTAGGATTTGAATTATATTTTGGTGGTTTCTGCGTTAACCCCTCATGCAACTAGATAGTCTACCCATAAAAAGGGTTCCGTACCTACGAAATTGGCAAAAAATCATTACCTACGAAAATGGCAAAAAATCATGTTTGTTGTAAGTGAGGCCTCTATTTCTTTTTAATATTTGTTTGTATACCAGTAACACAAATACATCATTAGTGATCATTAAAACTGTCTAACTATCACGGTTCATGAGATACAACCTGGTGACATACAAACAGACGGACAGCGGACTAAGTAATAGGATTCCGTTTTTACCCTTTGCTTAATAAACCTACCCTTTGCCTAAAATAGTATAACGATTTTACTGTCCAAACGGAAGTGCTGTGTGACACACATTATATTGTTTTGCTGGAGTTATCAGCTCGGAACACGTACGGTCTCGATGAGTAAGTCGATTGTTATAGTCGGGTATACCATTGGACTATTAGGGCACTGTAAATATGTACGATCAGCTATGCAGCATGCAGGTGCAATAACCAACATACTGTTATCACAGGGACGGATTTAACACTACCACTACCCGGAGCGAAATATAATTTAACTAGCGACCCGCCCCGGCTTCGCACGGGTATACTAAACATTTAATGTATACAGTTCTCATGTATAGTATACTACATATGAAAACCTTCCTCTTGAATCACTCTATATATTTAAGTAAACCACATAAAAATTCATTGCGTAGTTTTAAAGATTTAAGCATACACAAAGGGACAGGGAAATCGACTTTGTTTTATACTATGTAGTGACATAATTCGCGGGCACAGCGAGTTTCAAATAATCTGGGTGTTGTTGCGACGGTCATCATTTTCCATTAAAAGAGCTAGTCTGGTAGCAATCATGTTAAAAAATGTTATACTTACAAAAGATACCATAGACCAGAGACGTCAGCAATTCAATTTATTTTTAAAGGTTTGTAGGTAAGGTGTTTTTAAAGGTTTGTTTGTAGTAAGAAAACTCAAAATGTTTTTCGATCTTTTATTTTGTTATACATCTTTAAAACACGCTAAATATTAAGAAATTAGGTGAACGACCATTGGTAAATATTGTAAGCTACCTCTCGACTTATAACTCCAACATAGTATGTTATTTTCTTGTCTTAACAGTCATATGTCTCCTCTACAAAGTCATATCTGGTAATATTATAATATGATTCACGATTTATATGCCCTTATATTTTAGGTCTAGGTTTTCTCTAAAACATAAAAATGATAACATATATACATAAAGTAAAAAAATATGTTAAATAAATATTGTATATAATTAATACAGTACTTATATATGTATATTAAAAAAACGTAAGCTACTAGTTATATTAAATGTATTGTTTAAAATATTTTATGTTTTGAATAAGCCTACATTTTAATGCAATTAATTGCATTAAAAGAAGCTTTGAACAATTTGTTTACAGTCCGTCTCTGTCTATTTTTTATAAAATAGACGAGAATGAACTATTATAAAAGTTATGTCACTAAATAAATAAACTTACCAAAAAAACTAAGAAAAAGCATTTTTTTTCATATTTTAACCACATTTTTTGCTCCTCTTTTTTCTTAAATATTTAATATTGTTTCTTACTTTTCTTCCAATGACTAATGCAACCTTTTTAATATTATAACCACAATATTATCATTGTGTGTTTCCTTACATGATTTAAAGTATTTTATGTATAGCACAATTCTCTAAAACATAAAAATAATAACATAAATATACAAAAAAATACATAACGGTTTATTTTAATTACATATATAAAACTTCATAGCATTTGTGTTACAATCATTAGTTAAAAGATATATTTGTAAAATATATGATGTGCAATTTATTACTTGCTTCAAAATAATTTCTTAGAATAGAGTTAGAACAAAACAAGACATAAAATATGAGAACAATAATACAACCGAGATATATTGCGATTCAGTATTTCCTTGTTAGTTATATTTCTAAGAAAATAACAGACTTACCTAAACAAAACAAGCTAATATATTATGTATTTGTGTTAAATTAAGAATAGTGCCTCTATGATGTTACACATTCTGTATTTATCAAAAGCTCCAAAAGTGCTGCCTTTCATGTTTTTCTTTCCAATAATATTAATTTATTATCGGCATCTATTATCGGGTTCATAATCTGAAAATATAAAAATACAAAATTTAAATCCAGAAGGAAAAAAAATTGGTCAATTGTATAACTTCCTTTTTCAAAGTCAGTTAAAACATTTTCATTTCAATCACAAAGAAGAAGGGACAAGTCACCAGATGTTGTGGGTGCGCTCTTTTGACCGGGCTGTAACGCCTAATGTGCAGGTATACAGACTGCCACACTCTCCAGACCGGAACACGACAATATCATTATAGCGGCAGGAATAGGTAACGCTTTGGATTTCTTTCTGCATCAGAGGAAATTATTACAATTTTTTCGCTTGAATGGGAAAATAAAACCTATATAAAAATAGTCTTTGTGTCTATATTATGACGTATTTAATTAAATCACAATCAATTTAGGCGTTTCAATGTAATTCAATGTATGTTACTAGATAAACAAACATATTTTTTCAATTATAGTATTTGTGCGCATGTTATCTGTATCATTTTTAGGTTATCACATCTCCATAACTTATCTGCTTGTAGATTACGAGAGGAAAATTACATTTGGACATAATTTTGCAAACTAGAACCTATCGATAAAATGACTTTGTGGATAATTAAATTTTATGTTACATCATATTTTCACGCCAGAGACACATGCGGGGTAGGCAGAGAGTGCCAATTGTCACGATACCTACAAACTTATCTAGCTTCCTTCACATAACCATCTTCATACAAACAAGCCGGTTTCGGAGACTCTTGACACCACCCTCGGATTATAAACGAGCAATTTGTTCTTTCAAATTTTATGTTATGTATTATCAGATAGACTAAAAAAACTCATGGAAAAAATGGCCCTACACGGGATTCAAAGTTGGGACCTCGTACGTCTAAGTCTAATCCCGCCATGTACCAATGAGTTTTTATAACTTAAGCACATTTCTAAGTGCTCTTACGGTGAAAGAAAACATCGTGAGGAAACTCGGGATTTGTGCCCGATATGGCGACGGACATGCCACCTGTCACATCAAGGGACCAATTATCGTCGGCTAACCTTTCGGGAATATGACCGTGACCATTATTATTTAGGTATATTTATTCAATTTTTTTCACAATTACTCGGAAAACAAAATTACTTACATTTTTTTCAAATAGACTGCGATCTTTCTCCTCTAGACACAATGATGCCCCTTACAAGCACTGTTTCTTCATTTCTATCGCCCCTTTCTTCTTCATCCTGTCGACCACGACCTGGTTTTCCTCTACCAAAACGTCCTGGCCCTCTTTTTCCACGGAAATGCCCAAAATCACAATTCTCCCACCTTTTTCGTCTAAGACTTTCCCCAAAACAGAATTTGTGATGACGTTTTTTACATCTCCCTTCCTCATCGCTTGTATCACTATCACCAAAGAATCTTCCACGACGACCTCTTCCACATCTCCCTTCGTTACCTTCGAACTCTACTCTCATAGCCTTGCAACGTCGATGACAATTTTCAAAATTACCCCTTTCTTCCCTGCCCCTTAGTCCCCCAAAAAGATGTTTCCTTCTTTTGTCACTTGGTCCATCGATATTCCTTCCTTCCGTGTCACTTGGTCCTTCATGACCACCCCTCTCTTCCCTGTTGCTTGGTTCGTTATGACAACCCCTTTCTTCCCTGTCACTTGTTTCGCCATGACAATCTCGTTCTTCTCGGATACGCAGTCCACCAAAATCCCTCCCTTCTCTGTAATTTGGTCCATCTCTGAAACCTCCCAATCTTCTTCCTCTCCCCCAGCAGCGTCTAGATTCTCCAGGGCCATTTAAATGCCTCCCAGTTTTTAGAAGTATCCGTAATACTTCTTCTTTTAGCCACCGCTTCTGATCATTAAAGTTTTCATTATCATGACCATGACATTTCCCATGGTGAAATTTTTCATGACCATGGAACTTCCCATGTTTCCCATGGTGACCATGTTTTCCATGATGACCATGGAACTTGCCATGATGACCAAGACCTTTGAATTTAAGTTTACACTTCAAATGCTTCATACTGTAGCATAAAACAAACTGACGCTGTTTTTGACGAGCAGTCATTATATATACTCATAATTGCACAATGTTTTGCAATAATTTTCCAAGTAAAAAATGACCACTTATCCACAATTTTACCATCATATGCTTACCATTCTGATAATGATGGTAAGTACTTTGATGGTAAAACACCAAAAAAACTTGTATTTAGATTATGACTCATAAGTTTCACAATGTTGTGAAATAAGTACAGTCAGTGTCATATTTTGATATTTTAGTATATATTTATTTAAAAAAATATTGTCACACCTATATTCCGAAGAGGTAACTGCATAGTTATGCACCCACGATTACCCGACGATTTTAGGTCCGATGATTAGACAGGTGGAAAGCCGTCGCCATGTTATGTTTTTCAGATAAACTCTTAAAACTCGTAGAACAAGTCGTGACCCTACCGGACAATCGGACTCGGGACCTCGTGCGTAGAAGTCGAACACCAACTACACTCGACCACTTTAGTCTATATCCTTTCAGTAAACTCCATTACATCTGTGCCCTAAAAAACATTATAAAAAAAGGAAAAAAAAAACATTATAAACGTAAAAGAAAATTAAAAAACCTCATTTTATTAAATATTGGACTTAAAGTATTAGTATCTACAAATGTATTTTTTTACTATCTGTAATTCTAAAATAGTACAATACTTATATTTTAATAGCTGTTAAATCATATGACCTAATATCTTCAGCTAATCGTGAGTGCATAAGTATGTACCTATGTCTACCTCTACGGGAATATGGGCGTGACGATATTTTTTTCACTAATGACACTTTTTTTGTCATAACTTATTTGTTATCACAAATATTTGTGGCTGACTTTACTAAGCACGAGGCACTACACGTGAACTAGGAAATTGGATAAGCGCGTGCTGGTTTTAATTATAGGGTTTCGTATAATTTAATACAGTGAAATATTTAAAAAATCTATTACTGCTGCTATAAAAGTGGAGGGTGGTTTAATTTATCAGCCTATAACTGTTTCTTCGTCTCAGCCTTATCCAGTTTGATATAAGATGATATCGGTCAACCTAATGTAGGGTATACGACAAGGGCGCTGGTTTTTACACAGCGATTGCCTTCTGATCTCTGCAACCTAGAAGAGAAACCAGGCCCAATCCTAGATTAGATCGATTTCGAATCCGGGTTTCCCCTTGTTGTTTTTCCTTGCCTTAGGAGTATTTAAAAAATGTACTTAAGTTATAAAAACTCATTGGTAGATGACGGAGTTCAAACCTTTAACTACCGGAATAAAAGTCCAAAGCTTGTTCGTATAGGCCTGGCCTATAAATTAAGTCTGTTAATAAACAATTAAAAATAACTGTAAAAAGTTTACGAAGCAATGTCATTCTAAGGAAACAAACATCTGGTGTATAATACGCATTTTATCTAATTGTACTGACATAAAGAAATGGGTAAATAAATATCGAGTATTATTAGAGGGTGGTGTCAAGAGTCACCAAAACCGGGGTGTCTATAAATACTGACATCCAGGGGCGCCGAGTTTTAAAAATTCCCGTGGGTGCCCCAGATTTTTTAATTACATTTATAAAGAGACTTTTAATGTTAGTTACAAATAGACACAAGAAAATACAAGTAATATTTTTGAAAAGATAATTTATTTTAATGTATGTGTGGTATGTAATATCAGTCTGTAATTTAAAAGTAGAGCTTGAAAGACAGAATTGTGATTGGTAATTCGAGAATGAAAGAGTAGGGGAATTTCTGAGAACCTTTAACGAATGTTTCCTGGAACCTTAATACAGCGAGAACCTTTACAGAGATAACCTTTAGATAGAGTCGACTGTACTATATTATTTAAATGTAGTTAAAAGATGAGAAAGAGAATTGTTTTAAATATTCATAATCGTGGGTGCTGGAGCACCCGAGCACCCACGGAGTCGGCGCCCCTGCTGACATCCGTTTTTCCTGTTTCGGTGACTCCACAGACCACATTGGGGTATGTGGTCTGTGGGTGACTCCTAATATAGAGTAATGAAAATGGAGGAAGTTAAGCAAATATGTAGGAATCCTGACAATTGGTACGATCATTTCTTCCCAACCCACAAGGGACTTGGCGTGAAGATATGTATGTATGTATGGTCAAATTATTACCCCAACAAAAATTTTGAGGTTTGCCTTCTAAGACCAAAAAAATTAACAAGAGAGTTTTTATTATTTAATTATGACTTGTTTATAGTGTACCTTTTATTTATGTATGCAGAACCAAATTTTCATATTATAAATAATTAGAACCTGGTTTGATTATAGCGAATGCATATAAGTATCTTCAGACTAAAATACTCACGTCATCTAAGAAAATATTATGGCTTAAGACGTTTATTATTCCTCTAATATTAACAATATTAATCGCTTATGATATACAATATTAATCGATTACATTAATAACCTTATAGTTAAGATAGTTTACAAAGAGAAATTTAAAAAAAAAGGTAGAATTAAAAGGACGCTCACACACAATATTCATATTTATTTATATTTCACTTTTGTATTTAGTAAAATGAGTACTTGACTAAATTTAAAAATACACCTATCAGTTTAGGGCTCTTATGTATATTAATAAAAAAAAATCTTACAGAACCCTAATTCTCGCTAACGGTATAAGCCTAACGTGTATGTACTTTCGTATCCATTGTAAATGTTTCCTGCCGTCGTACTTGTTCATGTTTGTTTTGACCGATTTCACTAAAAGGGATTAGGTAGTTAATTTTATTTTTATAAAGCATAATACACGTCATGTATATTTTAACTGTGCGTTGTAAATATAAGATTTGGACATTAAACCTCTTACATACTAATTATATTAAAAAAGGTATAGACGGTTAAATTGACCTACTGGAGAATCAATTGTTGAAATGAATAACAAACCAATGCAAATCTAAATATGGAATGGAATATATAATTATGAAACGTGTTAGTTTAAAAATCGTATTAAAACTCTAACATTACCAAAATTATTAGCTACCATATAGTACAATGCGTAATAGGAAAATGACAGATTATTATTATTTATTATTTATTTTCTGAGTATTCTTATGGTAAAGAAAAACATGAAAAACCTGAGGCTTGTCTCACGCCACCCATCATAACATGGGAATAAAAATATGGTTGGCTAATGATGGCCTCCCTTTTCGAGGATATGGGCGTGATGATATTTTTTCTCAAATTCCTTTTCAAAATAGATAATTAATTAAAGTTTTAACAAAATAGAGTAATGTTTGACTTGTCAAAGTTATATTTTATTTAAAAACCACACAATGTTCAAAGCAAACAGATCTCTCTTCTGAACTCAATTGTAGAGCGCTTTCATTTAATTACATAAAACGAATATACATGTGTAATAAAATATAGAATAGAATTATAGAAATATTACAGAAAATATAGAATAGATACATTTATATAATACTAGGTGTTCCGGCAATCTTCGTACCCCCCGTTCTAAAAATGTGCATTGTAAAAACGATACACTTTTATTTAGACTTCCCTGTCCGTCTATCTGTTTGTTTGACTGTCATCAGGCTATCTCTCATAAACTGTAATAGCAATAAATTTGAATTTTTCACAGATGATGTATGTCAGTTGCTGCTATCTATAGGTACCCTTACTGTACAAGGAAGCTTAGAGCAAAACATGGTTACATAAGTCATAATATACGAGCGCATCTTCGACAGTCTGATTAGGAGTCAAAGAAGTGGTCGCCTTGGCCAAAGCTGTCGGAGATCACAATAATATATCAAACGTGATCTTTTTGTCGTTTTTATAGATAATGGTCCCGAATCCTTCGAGCGCGAGTACGACTTGCACTTTGCTGGTTTTAATTTCTTTTTTTCAATAGCTATTTGTCTTCTTTTGTTTTTGTCTTCGTCCGGAATATGTAGGAATTAACATTTGCAGTAATAGCGGCAACAGAAATAGGTACATTATCTGTAAAAAATTAAATTGTTTAAGTGTGACGGTCTATGAGATATAGCTTTGCGACAGACAGATAGACCGGGTAATAGGGTTTCGTTCTTACATTTGGATATGGAACCCTAAAAATAATGAAATTGTTTTTTAATGAGTATTTATATTTATGAAAACCTTTTTGTTCAAAATTCCAATTAAAGTTTTATTTTATAAAAACTTCAAATTTCTTTTCCATAAAAATAGTGTATTTTATTAGTGGTAAAAAATCCTATGTTTTTTTCTATATTTTATTGTTTTCTATCGTCTGTCTGGTCTGGTTTTCCACGGGCAACCATTTAAAGGCCTAGAGGTATGATGTTCTTTTGTCTCTTTTTCGAATTTCACCCATGGCAAAGGTGGTCCCCAAAGGTGATTTTTCTTAATAGCTTCGCACTGGTTATTAACTTCACTTGTATTTTTAAATCTCCTATGTCCGCACATTCTGTTAGATCCAGATTCCTCATTTGAACCAGAATCCGGTTTACGATAGGCTTCAGTTTGAAACATTCTAAGCGTGTTGGTATCACAAAAGTATTATTTAATCTGTACAGTTTTCTCGATTGCAGAGTTTTTGTAGGCTAAAATGATGCAACGGAGTTCAGATATTACTTTTGTAAATATTCTGATGCAATTTTGCTATTGTTAAAGGGTTTTGGATGGAAGAGAGTGGGAGAAAGGAGACCCCTGTTTATGACTAGGTTTAGAATTAAATTTTTTAGTAAGACTTAATATCGTCGGCTAATCGTCGATGTTGTATGATGTGTATGTTCCTCTGCCTAATCGTTCAGGAATGTAAGCGTGATATTATTTATTTTTTTAAAAGACCAACCACCATTTTTTCACCATAGACAGATTTTGTCCTATATAACCATTTAGTATCTGAGAGACCTGGGTGAGCTTCGCTCGGTGTTTCTTTTAGTATACCATATTTTTTTGGAATTATATCTTCTTATTACTATGCAAATTACATAAAGATAAAATATGAATAATATAAAAAGATAAAAAATAAAAAAAACAATTGGACCGAGATTTGAACCTGGATTTCTTGCGTTTTAAGGCGCCCGATTTCCCAACCGAGATATTTATTGTTGGACATTTTTATTCAATGAAAACACGATTTAAACGACATTTTCTGAAAAAAACCCAGCTAGATTGGTTTATCGCCCCATTATCGGATCCATTTATTTATACAAGAATTGCTTAAAGATAAAGATGTATGTGAAAAAAAAATAAAAAAGTGTTTTTTTTTTTCATTTATTTTGTATTTCTATATCTTATATAAATTATTCTATATTACTCATTGTTGACGCTCGGTGAAATTTCCACATACTCATATTTTAAATGTCTTATCCACATATAACTTATAATTGAAAATTATTTTAGAAATAGCCAACTGGTTTCACTTTTTACAGCATCATCAACCATGATTTCTCATTTAAAATTTGATTATATTATCTACATATAAAAGAAAAGTGTGTTAGTTATTCTATTTATAACTCAAGAATGGCAGAACAGATTTGGCTAAAAATTGGTGGGAAGATGGTTTAGACTTTAGAACAAGGAGACGGGTTTATAATCTTTTTATCATGTTCCGTTCCGTTTTCATAGAGTTCTATATAGATCTAAGAGTCGGTCAACATATAAGTGCGGGCGGTACGAAGTTGGCCGTTACAGCTAGTTAAATATAAATGAATTAATCAATATACGGATAGCTTCTAAAATTATTATTATACTATAAAAAAATGTATTTTTGATTATTTTGTAAAATGAGTTGTCATCTACTTTATTAATTTACTAGCGGACGCCCGCGGCTTCGCCCGCGTGGATATCGGTTACCGCTGAAAAAAGCCTACTCAAGAAAGACATGGTCAGCTAAATAATTCGCAGGTCAATTCACAGAAACCGACACTAACATTGAC
>DVZL01008049.1:0-10439 GCA_018236625.1 Lasaia peninsularis
GGGTAGGGTAGCCGGTAGACTTGCACATAAGGTCTAACAGCCCGACCACAGAGCAGCGGCGCACCTACAACATCTATTGTGGCTATAGGCCACGGTTCTCTTACCATCAGGAGACCCATGTGCCTGTTCGCTGTCTTATACTATAAAAAACATATACGATTATAATCACTTTCAAAATATTGACTAAGACTTCGTGTTGTTCTAATTTCAGAAAAAGTGTCGTTGCTCTCCCGCTTATTTAGACGAAGCGGCCGCAGCAAGCAGACCCGCGCGATGAGCACCTTCTCTGCTCAGTTCCCGCCCACCGAGTGGTTCAACTCCAAAGCGGTGCATCTTCACTGTGTCGCCACGCAAACAGATTCAAAGGTGAGCTTCCGATTGCTTTTTCCAATAAGTCTTACGCCTTAAATCACCTATAGGCACTATAGACATTGTGAGGATTGCTATGTTGTGATCAGAATGTTAGAAAACATTCGGTCTGCTCAAGGTGAACATTAATAATTTTCATAAAGAATTTACTCTAGTATTGTTCAACTTAGTTTTATAAACCTTGGCCTTAAAAAAACTTAGGTTTATTTGTCATTTATATCGTGATCTCTATCTTAAAGCGGTAACGTTCTAGAGAATCGCCGGGATTGGTAAAACTGCCTTATTTTTGTTTTCATTGTACAGTCTAAACAAACACAAACAAACAAAAACATTCGCTCTCTTTTTGTGACCAAAGAAAGGAAGACGCTTTGTTTGCATTGGTGTATATTCAGCTTTATACGTGTTTTATTATTATTCTTGTTTGGAATTAAGAGTAACTCCAGGTTGATTTTTCAAGTTTGTCATCATATAATAATAAACCGTGCAGACGACTAGTTTGGTGGACAAACAACAGCTGCTAGTAGGGACTTGTAAATTTAAAACAAAGTATTTTGGACATCCAAGTTAATCGCACAATGTATTGAAAAGTTGAGATATTTGAAAAAATAATAAACAAAGTGAAAACATTAACCTCATTTAAACAAAAATACTTTGGTTTTCCCCGTTTTGGTCCGGGTCCTCTGTGTAGAATAGACGAACTTCCTGCCTACTTACTCGTAAGAAGCGAGCATAACTAACAAAATGACTACTGGTGGTAGAGTGCTGTCAGCTGTGCAGCAATTTGTCCGGGTAGGGATCCACCGCCTTACTTATTCCTGCCGTTATAATGACATTATCGTATTTCGGTCCGGAGGATAGGGTAGCCCATAGATTTGCACACAAGGCTAGACAGCCCGACCACACGACAGCGACGCACCTACAACATCTATGGTGTCTATAAGCCACGGTTGTCTATTACTATCAAGAGACCCGTGTATCTACCTGTTCGCTGTCTTGTCCCATAAAAAAAAACTTTGGTTAAATTGATTGGAAAACTGAGCCTTTCATTGCCTGAAAATAAGGATAAAATTATATCTTTCAAGATATGAAACCTAGCTAGCTCGATTTATCGACCATAAAACTCCCTGTATCTTTGAAAATACATCCATTTTCGAGAGGTGTTAGATAAATGTGCTGACCTAATTTTTATATTTTTTAATTTCAGGAATCACTGCAGAGCCAAGCATCGTTTATATCATCGTACTACGACGGCTCAGAAATAAGCAACCGGTCATCAACACTGCCGAGAAGACATAAAAGGCACTTATCGACGGAATCAGGAATTGCGGGTTCTGTACAATACGACCATTCACCTGTGAGACAATCTAGCCCCAGCTCAGGCAGTCTTCCACGATCCACGTTAAGTAGAAGTTCAACAAACAAAACCATATTAGATCAATTTGGATCCCCTCAACGAAGCAGTGAACCAAAACTAAGGGAGAGTCCAAATGGGAGTATGAGAAGAGTGGACTACTCAGATCACGTTATGTCTACCAGTGGTCCTTCGAGTTTTGAGAACTCAAGCACACAACGAACTGCGCGGAAGGATATGAAGAACGGTCAATCGGAGCTAAATTCACCAGTTAAACGGAATTATTTTACAAGCGGGAGTGGCACCAATTCTAGTTTCGAGTCACACATATCAGATCGCACTTTGAAACCTTCTCCTAGTCATAACAACGGAACGCCAGGTCTAAGTAGAGCACAATCACTGGTGAAAGTCCAAAGTTTACAAAGTTCTCCAAAAAGTTTACACAAGTACCGATCTAAACCACCTATAGTAGGAGGCGAAACTGTAAAAAATAGTAAGAACACATCGCCCAGAACTTCACCAAAAAACTGTCCTAGCACACCCAAGAAAACAGCAAGTCCTCTGCACAACAAAAACCTTGGTGCAAAGGTTGAAAATCCTACTTCCACCATGCTAGCTAATTCCAATTCAAATAACTCTATTACTCTAAAAGTAACAACCAATACCACGTTGCAGAACGGCGGGACCAACACCAAAGTTTTTGTACAAAATTCTCCTGTACGGTCAGTAATCACTTTCGAGAATGGAAAAGTCACAGATGCCACAAATGGGAGCGGGAGTAACATATACATTATTAATGACGACAGGCAAGTTGTATCAGTTTCCCAAAACGGAGTTCAAAACCAAACAAAAAACTCAAAAGAAACCTCATTCGATGTCTGTGTTGAAAACAAGAAACAATTGTATCAAGAGACAGAACCAATAAAAGTACAAGAAAATAAGTTTAATAAAAATTCAATGAATGATACTGGCATGAATAATAATCGCAAGCTGTCATTGCAGATAGGGGGCGCTGCCAACAACAACAGTTTTATTTACAAAAATCAATTAAACAACACGAATGAGGTTTCATCCAATCCAGCATCACCAGCTATTCATAACAACATACATAATTCAGAAACAATGGCTAACAGTATTCCGTCTACACCAACAAAGAGTTTTGATAATATAATAGGGTCTTTAGGAAATCTAAGATATCAAAAAAATTCTTTAACTTCGACGAACGGTTTACAAACGAATATAAATTCGAACAGCGAATTAAAAAGCGTCGACTTGTTAAAAAAAGCAGCTGCTTTGCAAATGTTGAATGGCCTTCCAAATGTCCATAACCGAATGAGCTCCGAGTCTATAGCTAGCTTATTATCAAAGGGCATAGATCAAAAACCGACTGTCCTCGGTTCAGAACCAAATTTGGCTTTAAAGAACCAAGAATTAATAAAAGATTTAAACACATCCAACGAAAAACTTAATTGCCTTGAGAATAAGCAAAAGAGGTACAGCCTAAGCCAAGATGGAAAAAAGGATCATCAGGACTTTTATAACTTTCCAAGCCTTAGTGATTTGAGCTTTAATTTTACAAGTTTAGCAGCACAGAAGATTTTAAAAGGTGTCAGCATAAACAGTGTTGACACTTTAGTAGAGTTAAATATGGCAGCAAACAATTCTGAGAAACAAAACAATCGAGAAGTTGCTGCTGTTTGTACCGATTTTGGCCTTGTATAGTTATTAATAAATATGTAATACTGTTAACAATGTACAATAGTAGTTTTAACCAATACACATCATAAGCTAGTTTAATATTATCATAATATCATAAAATTTGTAACAATCCTTTCCTATGCACTATTATTTAGTTGGAACTCTGTACTCGTTTAGATCCTTATACTCTCCACTTATAAATTTATTCTTTAGTATACATCTTTTAAAAATACCTTTTAACCTTTCGACTGCCTAGTTTAGTAACATTTTTCAAAAAAGAATGTAATATGTATGATAAATATATATCATTTTTAAAAATTTCATAAAAACATCCCTAGAATCCTTTATATGCTTTGTAATTCCTGGAACTTTTTAAATTCTTTATTTTTTTTTGTTATTTACTACCTAAGTTGGAATAGAACACAAAATTTCCAAATAGTGAAGATAAGGTAATGTTAGTACAAATTATTTTTTTTCTAGTATTTTTGAAAGACTTAAGTGTCTTTCAAAAATTTCGAAAAAGTAGATTGTTTTTGAAGTGTCCCAATCACAACTGAACTTATCCCAATTATTTTTCTCGTTTATGAATTTATAATGTATTACATATAATAAATATAATACCGACATTACAATATTTATACAAATGTGAATAATAAAATGCAATGTTAGGCAAATATTTTGCTTTTAAAAACTTTTACTTATAGTAAATTAGTGTTTTAATCGTATTTTCCCCCACTAAACATTTTAGGATTGACCTGATGGGAAGATTATGAAAAAATATTTGATTTATCAATAGGTGTTTTTGAATTATGTTACTAGAATGTAGCAATTATTCCTTCAGCTATTTATGTAGGCAGTTAAAAGGTTAACAATTTAGCCTTTACCTACTAACTTATCATCTAAAATATCATTGTAGAAATTATGTATCTCCATATTCATACAAAGTAATGTAATTGTGATGTTCAAGATTCTTAGTTTGTAGCTCACTTTTAAAATGTATAATGAACAGTAAATTAAAGGTGGCCTAATGAACACATTTATAACAATTTCAAAATATATGATTTTGGTTTCATTCAACTAATCTGATTTATTTAAAAAGTAGAGGGCTTGCTGCTGTATGCAGGAACACATCCCTGGCCGAGCATATATTTTATTTATCCTTATAAACAGCAGACTATCACTAACCTAGCATTTTTATATTATTTACATCTTCCATATTGCACTTCTTATTGTGCCATCACAATCCAGTGTTAAAGTTGAGTACAAACTAGAATTCGTATCTTTAAAGACGGTCCATCCAAAGGTGGGAACTTTTAGGAATGTATGTAAAATGTATGTCATGTATAAGTGCCATAAAACAATAATATATTATGACGTAAGTTTCAGACTGCGAGTTTGATACTATGATTGGTAACCATTATTTTAATTTGTATGATTGTACTCAAAGTACAGGAGACAAAAGGGTAATATTTATTCATTAGGACATTAATTGGAAATCAATGCATTATAGTTTTAAGTGTACCCAATAACGCCATTTGTAAAAATGTATTAACAATATAAGTTGATGCTTTAATGCAATTTGTTTTATTTATGTATTCTTTGGTAATAAATTTATTGGAATACCCAAATTCCTCCCGCTTTCTTTCCAAATCGGTAACAAAGTTTGTAAAATAAACAAACCTTTGCATCAAAATTTACTAAGCCTGCTTTACTTTTTTCTTCTATGGACATATAATAGAGGCAGCTCTTTTTTCAGAATTGGTATTGTATTTATACATAATGTAAAACACCTAAATTCCACCATAGTTATAGAATTTTAGTTTGGAAGCTTAACATTTTAGCTTCAAAACAAAAAAGCTGATCATTGCCATGTTTTATGCCTATTGATGGTAAGCTATCAGAAAATTTATCTGGTTATTTGCTATTATAGTAGAACACAAACATAAACCTATAAAAAATTGAACATGTTACGTAGTGTGTATACATTCTAAGGAACAATTGTGTCCGTTCGTAATATTAAAACTTACTTAACGCATGCTTTGTATGTATACACAGGACATTTTTTACAAATTCTATCTGTTCCAATAAGCTCCGGAAAGGCTAGACCAAATTTGAGAGTAATTTCACTGACAGATAGCTGATGTAATAAGGAGTAGCTTAGACTTCATCATTCAATCATTATTTTAGTTTATATAAACTAACTAAATTCAAAAAGTGGATGAAATGGGGACCTGACTTGGTTGGATTACTCCCTTTTAATTACATAATTAAAAATAGTGATCCAAAAGTACTAGTTAGTTTCTTAGCAACATCAATGTTTTTCATTTGAAATGTGGTCATCTCTACAACTTTATAGATCAAACAGTGTTAGGATGATGAGATTCTGAGCCTACTACTTTTAGCTTGGTATACCTATATGACAACAATCAATATAGCAGTTACTAATTGTTATCTAACAATATGATATTTGAAAAAAAGGAATAGAATCCTTTAACATAAAGATATAGGCAGCACCCATAAAGAAATCTAAATACGAAAATATAACATCTCCTTAATTTATAAAACTAAAAAATATATTTATTTTGCATTTTGAAAATAAGAGATAATATAGTGAAGGTATAATCGCTAAGAGCATGTGATGGTACTGTGTTCCATGACATCTGTCACTTGAGATGGCTCAGTCTCTGTTTGACTTTTAATGGACTCCAACCAGTCATCTGTGGGATCTATCTTTTTAGGTTCCGTTTCCGGACATTCACTTTTTTCATCACTTAATACATCAACACATTTTGAGTACTCAGTATCATCTAAAGTATTTTCATTACTACTGGATGGAGTTTCACAAGAACTTGACGATAATTCAACATGCTTAATATCATCACGAAACTTTTTTGACACTTCCTCAGATTCAACATTCACAATACACACACAATCTTCGGTTTCAGTTATTTGCTTTAAAGCTGCTTTTTCTATCGCCTCTAATTCCTTAATATCCTGTTCCTTAGTTAGTTCTTCAATATTTTTATATAAATACATGTGGTCGTCGTTTGGACTAATATAGTCCTCGAGTGTAAAAGTATTACTATCAAAACTAAGCTTTTCCAAATCAATGTGACCGTATTTATTAATATTTTCCACTAAGGTAGATTCATTATCGTATGTAACTTTAATGTTCTGAACACAATTTCTTTGTAAATCTTTGTTATTTTGACACTGTTTACGAATTGCATCTAATTGCCTTATCGTCTTCAACTCTCTCGCCTTCAGAGATGCATACATAAATGCAAAAGACTTTCTCACTGTGATTTTTAGCTGAAATGGATTTGTTTGTATTAATTTCACAAATTAAAAATAGCTTATTTTTGCTTCATAAAATACTTACATTATCAATCATTTCTTCGAGATCTTCTGTACCATCCGCCATGTTTATTTTGTTTACTAACAAAAGTCAGTGTCAACATAATTATTGTCAATCATCAAATGACACCATTAATTTTTTTTTGTAAATTCTCCCCATTTAGAGAAAGGCAAAGAAACTTTATCCATACAGCCTAATCTTAGGTATTTTATTTTTTTCAACAATGATGTGATAATTCCACGTGGAACATGAGATGACGGAACTCTGGTAAAGCTGTGGGAACTTCACCAGAAATTTTGTGGAATTTTGGCGGGAACACGAAACGATACTTTTCACTGCCTGATATCACATATCTCCACTGATACACATTATTAAATGTTTTATGGTAAAAACGCTTCCATTTTTACAAATAAAGCACTAATGAAACACAATTTTAAAAAATAATATCCCACAGTAATTCGCTCTATTCCGCGTTCCCGCTAAAACTCCATGACACCATTAAAGTCATTTACAGATGACAGACTGTAATAGTGTTGAGCAATTTCTAAATATGCAGAATGCAACTGCCGTATTTAAGATAAAATACAAAACACTCGGTTGCATGTAGTATAAAATAGTATTAAAGATGATAGCAACACTAAGCAATAGTTATTGATTTTTAGTTTGACAGTTACTTTTGACAGTTATTTCGTAAAGGAAAACAGCGACTGTTCGCCGTTCGAACAGTGTTTGTGATTGTTAATTTTGTACTAACATTTTCATTTCTTGTGCATCCAAGGATTAATATAAGAATGAGTGAATTACGTCGTCGCCACGGTGATGGCGATGGAAGTGATAGAGCGGAAACCGCTGGAGAATCTGATCATGTATGTATACATTTTTAATAATCCATTTATTAGTTGCCAAGACACAGTTATTAAAAATGTGTAATTCCTAATTTATGCAATAGGTGGATTCCGAAGAAGAAAAGGTTCTCGAAGAAAAATACGTTGAAGAAATGGCTAAAACGATGCCGCAAGGTACGGATAAGACACCAGAGATACTTGATTCCGCCCTTTCTGGATTATCTTCAAGGTGCGTTGAATTTACATTTCCACATCTTGCCAGTCTATTAAATACTTAACTAATGACCATTACTGAAGCTTAAGAAAACTTGACATTACTACACATTTAGTTGTTTACATTTTCTATACACAGTTGTGCTAAGAAGTAGGCTCAACGTTTCAAGGCGTTAGGAAGTTTCTGATCAGCTGCAGATTTAGTTACCATAACTAGCGCATAATAAACACTTTAGATTCACTTTATCACAACTTTTGGAAATTAATAATTTTTAAGATAGGTAGGTATATTTTTTTTAATTCAAAAATGCCCTTAGAATTGTTGGATTAATCATATTAATAATGATTTTTTTTGGTTAAATTCAGGTTACTGGATATTTTTTATAACTTTGAGAGAACTTTGCTCAAGTTTAGTGTTATTTTACTATAGAAAGAGTAACTTGAGCTTTTTTATTAAGCACATAGTATTCTTACTATAAAACTAGATCAACTTGTGTGTTTTGTCCCAATATTTATTATAAATTATTTACACAGATGGCGAAACTGGGTGATCCGTGGCATTTTCACTTGGCTTATGATTGGTGGTTTCTGCTTTTTAATTTATTTGGGACCATTGGCTTTAATGACTACTGTAAGTATATATTACTTGTAAAGTAATTATTTTTAATTTGGAGTTGCATTATAGTCAAAATATAACCAGTAATAGGTACATATTTTTCTCCAATTGTATTATTTACTAGCATATATATTTTTATTTAATTATTTTATTTTATTCATTTCTAAAATAAAAATCTAAAATTAAAGTAGCTGAAGCTATTCTTTATTACATCATTGAAACTCCCATTATTATCGATCCAGTCCTTTCAGCAATTTACAGGTATAAACATATGGACAGACAAAATTCTAAAAAATAATTTGGTGTATGTACCTTTTAAACATATATACATATGCAACAAGTAAAAGCAATTATTTTAATATTACACACAGATACTCCAATATTATTTATTGATATAGATAAGACTGCTTTGATAGAGCATTTAAAAAGTACCTAACTTAAAACATAATGTAACAAAAAAGGTACTTTCTTTTTGCGAGGTCACAAAAATGTTCCGGGCCATCAAAATAGAATGTTGGGTCTCAATATTCTAGTCTTATTGTAAAAAGTAACACCTTGGTACTATTGATTAACTTGTGGTAAAATTTTAGTAAAAAATAAACCATTACATTTTGCATTAACATTTAGCAACTAAATAGGGGATCAGTATCAGTATTCATAGTATTAATAAACTTAATTTTTAATTTTAGATGAATATATATTTAGTGACAATTGAGTCATTGAAATTTCAAATTCCCACAAGTCATATTTTATCTCCAATCATACGTTTTTCAGTGAATCAGAAAAACATAATTGTGTCTGAAATTGAATTTGTGTCTGATATGGAGATGGCCTTGCCACTTGTGATGTCTTAAGACTTATTGTCTGCAAACCTTGGGTGCATCAAGGTGTACCTCTGCCTACCACATCGAGAATATGGGCGTGATAATATTTGATAATCAGCCACAAATTCAAATATTTTTAGATGGGATTTGATTTATAGGAATTTCATATTTAATTGCTTTATTACTGGGCCATGGCAGAACAATGTTTTAGGAAAGACTGCTCTAAAGCAATAGTTATGTTGCTGACTTCTTCTGGAAAGTAAAACTGAATGTATTTTCATGGATAAAACTAACTTGTTGAAAGCTGCAAAAAAAGTAAACACAAATAAAAGTGAAATAATTTGTTTGGTATATTTATACAGATAATACTATTTAAGGCAATTTTCAGACCTATTTCTATTTTTGTAATGCTTGACCCCACTTAAGTAACAATATTAATAATGTATCTAGTGAAAAGTAGGTCACCTCTTACCTATTCCAAAATTAGATTGAGCAGGATAATGGATAAGTTATTAAATTTGGAATACTCCATGAAATCATGTTTCGTTCTGTATTGTTTTGTGAGAATGTTTGGTTTCAAATAAACCAGAATTTCTAAGGTTTCATACATGTTATTGATCTACAATGTGTAAATGGATAAGTTTTGCAGACAGTTTCATGAGTTTGTAGAAATTAGTACTATTATGCTACAATTTCGTATATTAACATATAGTAAATCCATACTATTATTATGCGAAAGTCACTCTATCTGTCTGTCTGTTATGCTTTAATGCCTAAACACAGATTAAATTTTGATGAAATTTGATACAAAAATAGAGTTAAGCTTAAAAAACAACATAGGCTACTTTTTACTGGATAAATAAGGAGTTAGAGGAGGGGAGGGGAGGGAAATATAACCAATTTGTTTTCATTTTACAATTGCCTAGATTTTGTTTGTATGATAGTCACACGCGGATGAAGCCGCGGGCAACAGCTAGTATGAAATAAAAAAATAGTAGAAAAAAAAATTAAAATCAATTTACAATTTGCCATTAAAGTTGAATAAAAATTACACACAAAAATTAAGGGAAAAAAACATCTTATGAAACAAAGACGCTTCTCATGCCTGCTTGTCCTTATATATGCTTAGATCTTTACAATAACAGATTTTGTTCTGTTTTGTTTT
>DVZL01008050.1:0-10439 GCA_018236625.1 Lasaia peninsularis
CAAATTATTGTTCTCACTTTTCAGTGGACGGTGACGTCACAAATAAGCGCGCTAAAATGGCGGTGTTTAAATCATCCGAAACTTATGATAGCTTGGATATTTTTTTTTAGCTTATTTATCACTATTTTGCAAGTGTTATATTTTTTTCAATTATATAATTACTTGTTAAAAAAAATAAAAAAATGCTTATTCCTTATTCAATTAGTTTAAAATTGTGAAAATGACATAGACTCTGCGGGTAGCATCTAGTAAAGTATGATTATAAAATTTCAGGCTTTGCATCGATGCGGAGGAGCTCCACCAATGAAAACTCATACCGATTGTATGACTTCGCGGAACATTATAAAATTACCAGGTTTTATCGACGTCCATGTGCACGTCCGAGAACCGGGAGCTACATATAAGGAAGATTTCAATTCATGCACTGCTTCAGCCTTAGCTGGTGGTATTACAATGATATGTGCAATGCCAAACACAAACCCACCAGTTGTAGATCGCTCTTCGTATGATTATGTTTCCACTTTAGCACGAGTCAGTGCTAGGTGTGACTATGCTCTATACGTAGGTGCATCGAATACAAATCACGATACTATTGCTGAAGTCGCTCCTCAAGCAGCAGCGTTAAAAATGTATCTTAACGAAACGTTTACGACTTTGAAAATGGATGATATGACGATATGGAAGAAACATTTACAAAACTGGCCCAAGAAGATGCCAATTTGTGCACATGCAGAGAAAGAGAAAACTGGAACAATAATATTGCTGGCGTCGTTATTAGATAGACATATACATATTTGTCATGTAGCTCGCAAGGAAGAAATTTTAATAATAAGAGCGGCAAAGGAACGTGGACTAAAAGTGACTTGTGAAGTATGCCCTCATCATTTATTTTTGAGTACAGCAGATGTCGACCGAATTGGTCAGGGTCAAGCTGAAGTTCGTCCAGTCTTATGCAGCCCTGAAGACCAGGCTGAGCTATGGAAAAATTTAGATATAATAGATATATTTGCTACAGATCATGCTCCTCATTCAGTAGAAGAAAAAAGTGGTCCCAATCCTCCTCCAGGATTTCCAGGAGTAGAAACAATTTTGCCACTATTATTAAATGCCGTTCATCAAGGTCGTTTGACAATTGAGGATATTATTAACAAGTTTCATAGAAATCCACGTAAAATATTCAATCTTCCGGAACAGTTAAATACGTATGTTGAAGTTGATATGGACTACGAGTGGACTATACCGAAAGCTTTGGAATTCACTAAATCCAAATGGACGCCATTTGCCGGTATGCATGTTTGTGGTGCTGTGCATCGTGTGACATTACGTGGTGAAATTGCCTATGTTGAAGGTCAAATTCTGGTACCTCCAGGCTTTGGCCAAAACGTAAGAGAATGGCCAACTCCTAAAAAACATACTTTCCCAGTTTACCCCAGTGAAAAGGTTGAAAAAGAATCAAGCAGACCAAATTCCGCTCTAGATTCATACATTGCTTTGGAAGCAACAAAATCACTTGATAATGAAATAGATCAAGCAGAGACTAAACATGATGGTTCGAAGCTTAATGTTCACTTTAATGATGTGACTGGTTTAAGAAGTGTTTCGCCATTGCCCCCACAAACATTCCAAAGACAACGATGCGACAGTGCTTCTTATTCTACTCAAGTATCAACATCGCACAGGCAACGTAGTGATTTGTTCGGTAAAAGCATCCTGACGGTTGATTCATTTGGGAAAGAAACCCTTAATGATATTCTTAATTTGGCTCAATTTATGAAAACGAGCGTTATAAAAGGACGAATGCTGGATGACATATTGCGAGGAAAAGTAATGGCTTCTATATTTTATGAAGTAAGCACGCGAACCAGTTGTAGCTTTGCAGCTGCTATGCAAAGACTTGGAGGCTCTGTTATTCATACTGATGCTACGAGCTCATCTGCTAAAAAGGGAGAAACTTTAGAAGATAGTGTCGCGGTGATGGCCAGTTATTCGGACGTTGTAGTATTACGTCATCCTGAACCTGGGGCAGTTGAGGTGAGTTTACTGAATGTGATGAAACTTTTAGCTTAAGTTATGACCTAACTTGAAAAGAAATAAAAAACATTCCAATCACACACACAGCACACATTCATTGTCGTGTAAATTAAGTGTCGTCACAGGATTCTAACACCTAGTAATCCTTTATTAGTTTTTTATTTTTTTTTATCGAGCGGGTACCACTCTCCTCCTCCTCTGGTCAAGCGTAGTCGATATCCAACTTTAACTATTTGAAAAACAACGTTGCTGAGATTGAGGACATTATTTAGTCAGCTAACTACAGGTACATATGTACCTCTGCTAACCCCGATAAAGATATAGGTGTGACGATATTCATTTATATATTATTTTATTTACAGAGGGCATCTCGACACTGTCGTAAACCAATTATAAACGCGGGTGATGGTATTGGTGAACATCCCACACAAGCTTTACTAGATGTATTTACTATCCGTGAAGAAATAGGTACTGTTAACGGACTAACCATAACTATGGTTGGAGATTTGAAAAATGGCCGAACTGTTCACTCTTTAGCAAGAATATTGACTATGTATCAAGTACAATTGCAATATATCAGTCCACCTGGTCTTGGAATGCCGAAACATATTATGGAGTATGTAGCATACAAAGGAATACCCCAAAAAGTGTTTGAACGTTTGGAAGATGTCTTAGCAGATACACATGTTTTGTACATGACAAGAATACAAAGGGAGAGATTCCAAAGCCAAGAAGAATACGAAAAGGTATGTTCAGTTTAATAACTGTTTATTTAGTTTTGTAGCCTCTATGGTCTAGTGGAGTCGGTGTCCGATTTTAATCTTTGAGGTTCCATTGATTTCAGGGTAGGGAAACATGTTAAATGAGTTTTTTCAATGTATTTGATTTTGTCTGGGATTTGATTTATATCCGATATGGCGACGGACTTACCACCTGTTACATCCTAGGACTAATTGCTGGCTAATCGTGTGTGCATAAATATGTACCTCTACCTATCATTTCGGGAATATGGATGAGATAATATTTACTTTATTCTCATATTAGCTTTCCGCTCGTGGCTTCGCCGGCGTGAATTATTTTAATAACTTAGATAAAACAACCCTCTTTTTAATGTAGTCGGATAAAAAGTAGGTAGCCAAAGTGTTATGAGAATAACACATAGGCCCCATGTAAGCTTTCTTACTGTAAAGTTTTATCCAAATCTATCCAGAAGTTTTTTAATGTAAGAGAAACAAAACACACATCCAACCATACTTACAAATTTTCTACGAAGAAATTAATGAATCTGGAGGAAGGTAGAAGAAGTAGATGTAGGAATCATGACACTCGGCACTCGATACTCTCTGTCTACCACGCAATGGATCTGGTTTGAAGATATATGCACGTATGTGTGTGCGGGTTTTTAAACCTTTTCAGATTTTTTTTATATTAAAATGAGGCCATAAAAACATAGGCACATATCGCACCCTTAGAATGAAAGTGACTTAACTCAAAATTCCTGAAATACTCGATTTTACCATTTTACTTTACTATAAAATATATAAACTCACATTGTGATTGTGCCCAAAAGGCTAATCTTCGTTAAAAATCATTTGTCTGCGAAACATGAAAGAAATATATCAATATGTATTTAGTATCCTTTTTGGAAACTTTCTTCTTCACTTCTCACAAATTACATTTTTTGAATTGGGTCACTTTCATTCGAAGGGTGCAATATAGACATATTATGTACTTATATAATGAGTAAGATATGAAATAATTTATTTATATTGTTTATTTGTTAACCATCTATATCGATTACATAATATGAATTACAATTTAAAACTATTCGTGTAATAAATTAACACTTGAGAATATTTGGATTATTAGATAAAGAAACTTCTCGAAAGTACATAATTTAAATGTAATAGATAGAATAAAGTACATTAAAATCAGATAACTAATGTTTTTTTATCAAAATAATCTGATAATTCTGATATATTGTTTATCAGATTTAGATACAGCTGTTTCATGAATAAAGTATTTCTAGGGTTCCGTACCCTAAGGTTAAAAACGGGAGCCTATTACTAAGACTCCGCTGCCCGTCTGTCCCCAGACTATGCCTCAAAAACCGTGACAGCTAGAAAGTTCACATTTTCGCAGGTTAAGGGCCGTCCATTAATCACGTGAAGCTCAAAAAAAGGAGGGGTCCCATACATAAAAAACACGATAAAGGGGGTGTAGTAACATATCACGTATATTTTTTCGGCAAACGCACGCACTCACAGCGAACGCGAAAAGCGTTGTTATGTGTATTTACTTAGTCTTCACGGTAGTCAAGGGGGGGGTAATAATCATAAAAAATACATCATGTGATTAATGGACGGTCCCTGATGTATTTTTGCTGCAGCCTCCTATAACAATTAATAGGGAAGACATAATAAAATAAAATGTTTAAGCAGGCTTCCATACAACGAACGTGATAAACTCATCTTTTATTTTCTTTTTTCTTTTTATAGACACGAGGACTACTAGTGGTGACCCCACAGCTTATGACGCGTGCCCGACGTCGCATGATCGTCATGCATCCTCTTCCTAGGGTCGACGAAATATCCCCTGAATTCGATTCTGACCCCAGAGCAGCCTACTTTAGACAAGCTGAATACGGAATGTATGTTCGTATGGCCTTACTGTCCATGGTTGCAGGAGTGAACCCTTTAGTATAGATTGCATTTTAAATAAGACTATTAAAATATTTTTTTACCCTAAACTTTTTATCTTATAACTCTAGTCTCTTTTTTTAGAATAATCATTTAACTATCAATGTCAATAATCATTGTCAATGATAATTTTAAAAATTTGATCAATTCATTTCCTAAACTTAAAATTGAACTACTCAATTGTTTGAGATTCTCGTCGTCATTCATAGTTAAAATTTGAATGAACCTTCGTGGATACGGTCGTTCTTATGAGTATTTTTTTAAATGTGTTATCAAAGGTTATAACGCATTTTCTTTTAATTATTGAATTATGATTTTCAATTGAAATCAAAACCCCGAATATTTTTATTAGTAGGTAGACATTCTACCCTCGTAGCCATTTATAAAAATTGTTACAATAAAGACCATTTGAATTAAAATTTCATCTTTAACATTTTTTATTATTTTAAGTTTTTTTTCATAATCTGCAAATGGATTTAGTTTTATACACATAGTTCCTAATATAGTTATAAGTTAGCAAAATTATCATATAACATTGTTTAAATCGTATCTGTAAAGTCCATTACAATATTGAAAAATATTTTTATATCTGTGGATGGCATTTAATCGCATTATGAATGTTTTTTTAAGTACGTAATCATGTTCTACGACCAATTATTTTTTATTTTTAATGTCTTTCTATACAAATTAAAAATACTACCATTAAAGCTATTATGGAATTATTAGGCAACGCTTAAGTTGTAAAAATTATGTGATACATTTTTACTTTAAGATTATTGAATGAAATTGAAATTAAATTCATTTCGTTTAATATTTCGTTTTCTTATTGTTTAATTATTTACACTTGTACTACTACCATCTCTTATTCATCAAAATTGACATATGTGTCATGTTTACATTCATAAAGCCAATTCACAAACTCCAAGCAACAACCTGTCCCCAATATTAAACATCTGTCTTATTCTCGTAGGGCCGACTATCTCACTCTCACAAGCAATGTTTGTTTTGTTTTTGTCAACTTCATAAAACTAGCAGAAAGAGAGATTGGCCAGTCTAGAGTTAGGTAGGAATACTACGGATTGGTGACAGATCTTTGTTAGGAGTGTAATCTCCATCATAATTAGCTTCATGGTTACAATTCATAAAATTTCATTCTTTCACTCTTTACTCTTAGGTATAAAATATGGAGAAAGATAAAAATAAATAATCACATTTCACTAGCACCTAATGTTAACACCAGTTGTTATCTTATGTATTTCAATACCCAACAATATCAACTACTATGTCGTTGTAGTGTTCAAATTATGATTAGGCTAATTTAACGAGGTTTTCAATGTCTACTATTTTATTTTTTATTACATTTTGAAACATTCCAATAACAATCAGGGAATAGTTGTAGATGATCAAGTTTACTTGTTCACTTTAAAACTCTTATTTTATCTTTAACAAAATGTATCAATTTTTATTTCAAATTGGAACCGTCAAAATAATTTTAGAGACTTATACATAGATCAAAAGAAAAAGGATAATATTAATAAAATATATTTTACATTTAGGCTCTATCAGGTACAATAATTCACTTTAATTCAACTTACTCAAATTCATTTTATAAATTTGAATCTTCCGAAATCCTCCAATCTGAAAGAGTTTTTACATTCTGCCTAGTTTCACGCTCTGCGTGTACATCAACAAAAGTAAAAGGAACAGTAACATTGTCTGTTGGGGAATCTTGATTATTAATATGCTCATATCTAGGACGGTGCTTACGAATATTTTGTGCTGGCAGTACACGTTCTGAATAACGTTTTTCACGACTGGCCATCTTGTAACGGCTTTCCTGTACCAATTTACGCTGACAGTCCGCCAATTTATCTCGTATGACATGTAGGTACTCATTAGCTGTCAGATCTCCTGCAGGTTCTTCTTTTAACAGAATGCAAAGTCGGTGGGCTTGCTCCAAATAAATTACAGCTTGACGTACGGCTTCAAACTTTTCACTTGATCGTGCCATTGCAATAAAATGGGGTATGAAAAATTCTAACACAAGGCGTCGTCGCTCCGTTTCCATTCTTACTGGCAACATTATCTGAATAGAAAAAAAATTACTATTTTTGACATAAATGTAAAAATTGTAAACATATCATAAGAACACAAAAATAATAAATACACATAAAAGTAAGTTTTTGATGTAATAAACTGAAAGTTTATTAAGTTTTACGCGTGTTACTTTATTGCCTTATGCAACAAATCAATACTTAAAATTATGTCACAAAATAACGTCTCAAGTATGAATCTACAAAAAGATCTATAATTGTGGGATCGTTCGACTCATCTGATAAAATTTACTCGTATACCTTTTAAACTATAGATAAATATTTAATAAATTATTAAAATAAATTACTACATTAAAGTAAGTAATGAAATAACGTTCTAAATTTATTTTTTAGAACCCTGAATAAGGATATAAGCTATTTTTAATTAATCTTATACGGAACTGTTTTGTTACCATTAGAAAAGTTTCCTAAATATTTAATCATTGTTATTATTAGCATTTTTTATGTTAGCGTACCTTTTATTAATAATTATTGTATAAATACTAATTTATGACATTCTGTGTGATCAAATGTAAATTAGGTATTACTCAGCGTTCAAATATAGTCTAACGCATGGCTAAATAAATTAAATGCCCGACGCAGTCGTTTGCGTGGACAACACAGACGTCTGTATTTTCGGGTCTTACGGTTTATTAAATTTATTTTAGCATCTATTCAAGTATTTCTATATACTAGTATCGTTGACTAACACCCATAACACAAGAGTATAATTTGCTTACTTTGGGATTAGGTCAACTTGTGTAATTTTTTCAGGTATATTTATTATTTGTTACCCTTAAAATACTTACATGTTTATTAATCTCAGGCTCCTCCTTTCGTGCAGATTTTTGTTTTTTGTTAACAGCATTTGATCTCCTCCTTTCCCTCATTTGTCTTAGTTTTTCCATTTTCCACTGATATTCCTTATCATACATTTTTGCTCTGTCAGTCATATTGTTTAAGTCTTCATCATCACTAAACTGATCCGATATACTGTCTCGATAGTTCGATGGTATAGTAGGAATCCCAGGTAAATTTGGATTTAATATTTTCAACGGGTTTTTGCAGGTTAGAATTTGATATAGCCTTTGACAGTTAAACGATGGATAAAAATCGTCCTTCAAATAATTTAATTTATTAATAGCATAAAGTACATGCAACACTGGCTTTTCTAAAATATCTTTCAGACGTCTTTGTAATTTCAAAAGTAGCGGTTTAGGAATGTACTTAAATTCATTACAAGTTTCAATAAAGTAGTTGGGAAATCTAGATTGTCCAAAGTGGAAATAAAAATTACGCAAAAACAGCCTCAGCGATTCACCAAGACGGTCTTCGGGCCATCTCGCGTAATTTTCTTCGCACTGCCAGAATAAATGGTTTTTAATATGACCCGCGTCTATTCCTATTTTTGAAGTCTCATTTTCTATAAAGGCCTTATGTAAAAGGAGCGAAAACAAATAACACCGCATATGAGAATGAGCTAAACAACTTTCCAAATATCTTTCAGCTGCAGGGAATATAATTCTCCATTGCATTTTTTGTTCAGGATTAATGCCTCGTTTTGGCCTGAATCCAATAGGAACTAAGACACATCCAAACCCATAGGCTTTGCTGACCATATATTTTGTTGGCCATTGGTAACTAAAATTTGTTCTTGGATTTTTTATTATTCTTCTCTCACGAATCACCCACTGGTTTGCTGTATTTGGCCACGCAGCTAATAGGGCTGGGAAAAGTTCATTGCTCATTTTTATACCATCTTTTACATAATTATAATAAATGCTTGCTCCTTGTGTCAGTGAATTTTCAATCATTTCCTCCGTTAGTCCTAATCCAGACCCTAAACTCAAAATAAAATTGTCGATAAAATTTTTCATGAATGATGAAGAGCTTAAATATTGATGCGTTTCATATAAGTTTCTGCTTGAAGACATTTTTGATGCATTGTCATCTTCGTCTTCCTCGTCACTCCAATCTAAAGACCTTTGATTTACTGTGATCCATCCATCTTCAGGTAAAACGCCTGACGTAGAAAAATTTGATTGTAAGCTAAGTTCAACTTTCTTGGGTGTAGTAGCTTCAGTTATGGTTGAATATCCATAATCAGACTCGGTTTCACTTGATTCGGTTTGACGACTACTTGTGTTTGATCTGTAACCAGAGGTTTCAGTGTCTTCTGCTGCGATATTATCTAAAGATACATGTCGGGTGTCACCAACTAGAGATCCATTTTTTAAATTTAAATCTGACTGGCTAATACCTCGTGCAGATTTTAATATTGATTTTCTTGGTTTGGCAAATGTTACGTCACTTTCACTCTTTTCTTCGGCATTTTCTCTATCATCATTTAAATTTTCATTTATTTCTACCGTTACTTTTGTGGCAGTTTCACCGTTAGTAGTATTATTAAAGTTTTCGTCAATTTCATTGTTATTCACGTCATCTTTTTGTTCTTTTCGCATGTTGCTCAATCTCTTTTTAACTTTCTTTAATAATTCCTTATCTCTCGTTAAGTAAGGTAGATCATCTGATGCATTGGACTCTTTTTCAGAATCCGTGTAAACACTATCTGTTGAATGGAACATGTTCACTCCATTAGTTTCTTTCGACAAAGCGCTCTCCAAAACTTCTATTTTCTTAAGTTTCACATATCCTGCAATAATTTTTAAATATTAAAAATGGATGAAGGTAAAAAATCCATTCACTCTTTACATCACTGGATAAATATAACTAAATATTACATCATGAAATGAAAGAAAATAATAAATGTCTTTCTCTAATTGTAGTATATGAAATGTAATGCTTAATTAAAAACATTATATGCAGATCAGGGAAATCTATAAGAATTATGAAAGCTGTTGTGTATAAGATGTATAATTATAACAATTCCAAATATCGATCGTTTACAGACATTTTTTAGTTAATTTTAACGACAAAGTATTAATAGTCAAATTGAAGATACTATCTGTTGATTACACTTATAACAACGACCTACTCACACAACTTTCTTTTATATATATTAATACTGATTAATAGATACTGTATTATTATATCATAGTTATTGTATATGCCAAAATATTTTACCTGGTTCTTTGCAGTCTTCAATTCGTAATTTATAAAAAGGAGCATCCAATACAGCACAATAATCAGACATATCTCCAGGCTCACTTGCTTCTACATTATCATATATAACGAACATTCGCGGTGTAGCAATAGGTTCTAGCTCATCTTGACGTGTCTTATACAGGACATGTTCTTGAACACACTCTTGAATTCTATCCGCAAAGAATACATGCTTATGATGTTGAACCATTGCTTCATCCATCGCGTGTTGTCTCTCGCTGACAGGATAGCTTTTGAGATGTTGTACTTCCCTGTGAAAAAAAACCTATTTTAATAACAAAATCTTCATTCTATTCGCATCTCTCCGGTCCAAGTTCGTCACTGTATTGGTTAACGTGGTGGTTTTCATTTTTTTATGGGATGAAACAGTGAACATGCACACGGATCTCCTAGATATTGTAGGTGCCGCTGCCGTGGTCGGGCTGTTAGACCTTATGTGCAAGTCTACCGGCTACCCTACCCTCCGGACCGGAACACGACAATGTAATTATGG
>DVZL01008051.1:0-10439 GCA_018236625.1 Lasaia peninsularis
CGACAATAACATGTTACAAAAATTAATGATTATGCGGAAGGATATAATCTTTAAAAGTATTATCGAAACGTAGTAAAACTGTAAAACATCAACATAGATTTCATTATTATGTGTCTTGTTGACTAGTTAAATAACTTTTATGATTTTGTTGCTATTTCAAAAGATGCTGAACCATTACTCTTATATGTATATAGGACAACTTCTGAAGTACATATATCAAAAAAGCATCATCAAGATACTTTTGAAATTGACGAAGTAATCGCAAAATACAAAAAAATCCTTTCGACAAATTAAGAATTTCTTCCACTTTAAAGTCAGTTAAAAATCAATCAAATCTTTCTAGACGTGTCTGGGTGAAACCCCGTCTGCAACACTAGGTCACGTCTTATTAATACAATAACAATTTGCTAAAGATGATGTGCAAAAAAATTAAGAATCCGCTTTCATAGTGAGAGAAATCTAGAGATTTGTTTACGTTCGTTCTAACAAGTGGGTCGAACTAATAAAATGTATACAGGAACTAATTATACACTTACATATATACAAGATATAATAATAATAATACTATATCGTTACGCTCATTTCCTAGAAAGGGTTACGCCGGGATTCATGTGCACCCACGATTAGCCGAGTACGTATATTCAAAGAGAATATTTTAATTTTAGCACTTTTCTCGTACATGAACATTTTTTCTAGAAGTTTTTCAGTAAAAATATTATTTATATAGTAATTATAGAATCAACACAATGTTTTCGTACATAAATAAAAACCGACCAAGTGGGAGTGGGACCACGAAGAGTTCCGTACAATTAATTGTAAAAATGGCGAAAAAATCAAGTTCGCTTTATGGGAACACCCTTTTTATATTTATTACGTTTATAGTATACTTTGCTATAGTAGCAATAGAAATACATAATCTGTGAAAATTTCAACTGTCTTGCTATTCATGCCCCGCACTACCGTAATAAATACAGACTGGTGACAAACAGACAGACGGACAGTGAAGTTAGGGTTTTATTTTATCCTTTGGGTATGGAAGCCTAATAAAAATTATTTTTTTATTAGATATTTGATAGTTCAAAATAAGTTTTCTTTATTTTGACAATAGAGATGAAACTTTCTCGCCTTATTCAGTAAGTTATGTCTTGTAGATTTTTTACACTCCTTATCTTATAATATGTACATTGCGATGGAATCTACACACCAACAATTGTTTCTTATCTAAATTGATAATAAGGTTGCATATAACTCTACTATCTTATTGGCAGTGATCCAAGACTGTCGCGCATTACGTTTTCATTATTGAAAAAAAAAAAACAATAGTATTGTGCCTAATCTTGATATGGAAATACGTGTAATATTTAACCTTTGCACGGAAATTTAAAACGCTCTTTCGACACACGTGACTCATACGCTCGTATTAATGACATTGTCCACTGAAATCTCATTAGTCTGTGCGTGCAATGTTAAGTGACTATGTTTAATATTCTCGACCGGAATGTCAGTGCGTAACTGTGTTTTTTTTATTTGTTGTGCAGCAGCCATGCATTTGTTTTAGGCTGTTTGAAAGTAGATCATTCGTGTTAAATGTCAACAGTGTTAAAAAATAAAATGTCGAATTCCGTTCGGTCGCCAGTCGGAGTTTGGTTTAATAAGAAATCAAATAAACTTCAACAGCGTCTAGCGTACAATGGAAAACGGTATGATTTTTTTTTGAAACGGTAAACGGTTAATGTTTTTTTTCTTTTTTACAGTTACTTTTTGTTACTTTAGCATTGTGAGTTATATGACTAGTTTTAGCTTTAGTGAAATTGCTTTTAGTCTACAATAATCTATACTATCATTTTTTTTAAATCTAAAATCGACAAACATTATTTAAGTAATATACATATAAAGTCTTTATTTGTGTTGAATTTAATGAAAATTTTATGTATTTTTTAGAAAATGTGAAGCTCTTTACATTCTAAAATCCAACATACCATAAAAAAGCAATACTTAGTATTAAACTTAATAGTTGTCGTCGGCGACTATTTAGTCCGAGTTTTTATAAGATCATACGAATTTCTAGACCCTATTACACCCCCCCTGAGGGGGTATATATTATACCCCCTCAGGGGATAAATTTTTAAAAGTTCTTCCTTTAATACGTATATGATATTTTAAATTTCTAACCCTTAGGGTTTGTCCTGTGCGTTGATACATCACTCCAATCACTTTTGTCTTTTGATTTTTTATACAAGTATAGATTGTCATCGTTTCGGATGTGTTACAGTCCATTGCTGAACATAGACCTGCCTAAATTATCGTCGCAACCTTGATATAGTGATTAATGTATTTATGTCTAAATGAATACTAATAAAACTAGTAATGTATGTCTAAACGAATACTAATTTTACAACTACCCGTCACGTATTTGATTAGCAGCCATTTTCTGGAGTGGCCGTCCCTCCCGTGCTTGTTGAGGCTTATATCCAAACTAACGTTAACTAGTATCTTCACTTTTATTTTGAGTCGAAAATAGAATTCGACAGTTACACCGACCACGAATACTTATAATCTAAAGAGGTCTTCATACATATTTTCTCTATCGTTTAAAAAATACTGTTACGCTGATATCCCCGAAAAAATAAGCAGAGATGTGACAGGTGACAAGTCCGCCACATCGTCGTCCAGAGACAAATCCAATCTCAGGCGTTTTGTTTTTTAAATAAACCGAAAAAACTTGTTCAAAAACAACAAGTTGCTCTACCTGGAAATCGAACCTGAGACCTCGTGCGTCAACTTTGGACGTCTCTACTCGACCACAGAGGCGACATACCTATCATTCTATACATATATTATTCGAGACACGATATTAATGAGTTATCGATTCTAATGAGGACTTGTTGTTCGGCGTCGAGTGGCGTTAATAGTAGCGGTGATTAAACATCTGTTTACAAGTATTCGTAACATATGAAAATTAATTTAGTGTTATCCATACTTCTTTTCTATATCTATACATACAATAAAATTGTAATTGATATGGAACTGACTGTACATGGAAAATTTATTTAAAAAAACATAATGAGCGGGCTCTATACACGTAAGAGAACCAAAAACAATGTTTTTTACTTTATCTGTATGTCTGTAGGTTTGTCCACGTTTTGGATGCAGTTTTCAGAAACATTAATTACGATGGCGTTCAGTTAATATTTAGTCAGGCCTCCGCCACTCGGCCGTACCTACAGAGACAAAATTTCGTGGCGCCGTCGCCACTCTAGAACCGTAGTTATCGCGTCACTTTACGCCAGATAGTGACAGAGTTATGCGTTAGAAGAGAGCGGGAATAACTAGGTGAACATTTCGTCGAGCTGAATTGAACTTTGTTGCTTAGTGACAAGAGTCACTATTTCTATGAATTGTTACGATAAGGGCAGGTTCTGTACGTTAGTAATTATTATTCTGTGATTTAGTGTTCATTTTATTTACATCGATTAACAAATAAAGAAGTTATGTCAATCACGTTATGTACCAATTAAAAAAAGAGCTCTCGGGTATCATATCGAACTGATATTAAATGGGGTTCATCTTAGGCTGGAAATTGATGAAAATTTGAAGAGCTATAGTTTATACATTAGTATACACGTAGGGTACTTTTTGCAGAAGCGAAATCTTCGCGTACGAAGTCGCGGGCAGAGCCAGTTATTTGTATATAATATGATATAATACTAGCTTTTATCAGCAGTTACGCACGCGTATTGGAAGTTTTGTGGTCCTCATAGCTACGTCACCCACTTAGGGGTAGAATTTTGAAATATCTTCAGTGAATATTTATAAAAAGAGTGATCAACGAACAAGTTGATACACCAGGGGGGTTAGAACGTGCACTATCGTCACGACGCGATCGCGTCGAGATGATAGTGTACGTTCTAAGGGGGCAGTTTATATCTATACATCTATATAAATAAATAAAATTTGAGTGTATGTATGTAATATTAAAATAACCAAGGTATGTAACCAAAGCAACATTTTTTAGAATTTTTGTCTGTCCGTCTGTTTGTACCTGCTAATCTCGGAAACAGCTGAACCAATTTTGATGGGACTTTCACTGGCAAAAAGCTTATGTAATAAGGAACGGCTTAGGCTACTTTTATAAAATAAAATAAATTAGATACATAGGATATTTTTTATCTAAGTTTGTGAGTGAGTGTGTATGTTACTCTTTCACATAATAACCACAGAACGGATTTTCACGAAACTTTACATTAATATAGCTTACACGTTAGAATAACACATGCTACTTTTTAATCGACTACGATAAAAGAGGATATGTTTTACGCGATAAGTATTATATGTCTAAAAATCGCCGGAGCTGGAAGTTATCTAATATGTTATACCAAATACCTGAATATCTTATCGTCTATGTCTACACGTCAAAACAATTTTGTTTTGATAACGTTTTTATTTTAGGTTTCGCAATCACTTATTAGGTGTGAAACCTTGAAAGTAAATTGACTTTGAATACTGGAACTGAATTAGCTGATAGCCAAAAACGTTTCGTTGGCTAATTATTTAGGTATTTTGTTAGGTATTTAGTTGAATATTCATTGCCGCCAGTTTGGTGTTAACCTATTTTAATTTATTTTTGAACAGAAATTGATGAAAACTGGGTGGAAGAAATTAGCTAATGTCTGTCTGTCTTTTACCAGACTATATCTCATGAACCGTGATAGCTTGAAAGCTCAAATTTTAACAGAAGTATTTATGTTGCCGCTATGAGGACAAATATTAAAAATGTGATAAAATAATTATATAAAGAGCGCTCCTTATACAAAGACGTGATTTTTTTCGTTTTTTTTATAAATAATGGTACGGAACCCTTCATGCGCGAGTCCGACTTGCACTTGGCCGGTTTTTAAACTTTTATACAAAAGACTATAGCTGCTAGTTACCCAATAATGAATCTTGCGTTTTTTGACTTTTTCAATTGTGATAAAGTAATTATTATAATATCTTGATTATAATTTGTTATCCTAATCACTTAAAAATCCGATGAAATTTTATCAGAACTTTATCAGAGTAATAGGTGATACGGGTTTTGATAGAGTAGGCAAAGGAATAACCTGTATTTCAAATAATATTTTTTTTACTGTCAAATTGACTTAAATCCTAAAGCTTAGAGAAGAATATAGAGTAATTTTCAATACAAAATCTCAATGTTTTTTATATAGACAAGCGAGAGTTTTAGAAAGTTTAAAGTTATTTTTGTTATATTAGTTAATAGCTTCTCCCGTCTTTACCGGGTCTATGTAGAATAGACCATTTGCTTCCCTACCGGGCAGCTCGTATGTGACGAGCATGGGTTAACTGTCACTTCCATTATAACCATCGGTGGTAGTGTGCCGTGCAGTTACTTGCTCGGGTAGGGGTACCTATTCCTGCCGTCATAATGATATTGACTGCTCCGGTGCGGAGGGTAGGGTAGCCGGTAGACTTGCACATAAGGTCTAACAGCCCGACCATAGACATTGACGTGTACCTACAACATCCATGGTGTCTATAGGCCGCGGTTGTCGCTTACTACAGGAAAATGTGCTTGTTCACTGTCTTATAACTTAAAAAAAAAAACATTTAGCTCTATCAAGAGAAAAAGTAGCCTATATTCGTCAGAAAGTTCTACTTATTTGTCTACACTGATTTGATTAAAACCAGTTCAGCTACTATTACGTTAAAACGGATTATACAAAAACTTTTATGGAACAAATTATAATATTAGTGGCGGTATTTCCAAAAGTTTGCGTCTTAGGAACTTTCAAGAAAGCATACTTATTCCTAAAAAGTTGACAACGTTGACGGCGGTGATCACTTACCATAAGGTGACACACTTGCATGTTTGCCTCTTCTACTATAAAAAAAAATAAAAATAAAAAAAAACACTTTCATATTCTTAATTTGAATATCTGGCTAGTTCTCTACGCTCTATTCTAATGCAGGTATTTATAATTCGCATATAAAGTATCTCTTAGCTAACTCCTAACCAAAATATTTTCAATCCAGTTCGTACGAAATTTATCATTTTAATGAGGCTATATATTTAATTTGTTGATATTTTTACACTTGTTAAAGTATTGTTTTAGTATCGGTTTCGCTGATTTTTTATGTCTTAAAAAAATCTATAAATATTTTAGAATTTGGGTTACTAACCTGAATAGACTTATGAAAGAAGTGATTGAAATGAATTCTCCCCGTGTTGGTCCGGGTCTTTTATGTAGAATAGACCAACTGCCTTCCTACCAGGCAGCTCGTAAGAGGCGAGCAAAGGTTAACTGGATCAGTATCAACATGACCACTGGTGGTAGAGTGCTGTGCAGCAGCAACATCTATGGTGTCTATAGGCCACGGTTGTCTCTTACCATCAGGAGAACCGTGTGCCTGTTTGCTGTCTTATACTATAAAAAAAATTGATGTCGTGTAAGGGGTATAAGGGGTGCTATTAATCCAGTGTCAGTGCTACGAAAACTACGATCAACTTACAAGCTGCAGGGCTAGAAAGGGGTTCGGGTACAACACCACCTATTTTAAAGCTGATAAGTTTCTCGTAAATAGTTATTAAACAATTTCATGTCCACTCTCCCGTCGTAAATAGTTTGTACAAAATGACCTGGTCGTTATTTTGAAATGAGCGTTGGTACGCTCATTTCAAAATCAAATGACTGACCATTGATCGGGAAATTAGTAATCACGCATCGCGAAATAGCATTCACATAAAGTCAATTAACAAACTGAAATTAATTGGTTCGAGATTCAGAACAGCCAAACCTTATCTATTATAAATAATTAAAGAAAAATTTTAAGTAAAAATCAATTTTTAATTTCATGTCGTCTAAGTAACAAATAACTACTACGTTATTATGGGTAAATGACTTTTTTGTTTTAGTTAGTCCATATTTCCAAAACTACTGAACCCACTCCTAAAATTTTTATGTGGGCCCCTATCATACAAAA
Organism: Lasaia peninsularis; assembly: GCA_018236625.1. Taxonomy (NCBI): domain Eukaryota; kingdom Metazoa; phylum Arthropoda; class Insecta; order Lepidoptera; family Riodinidae; genus Lasaia; species Lasaia peninsularis. Next base: position 6,985 of record DVZL01008051.1, read on the forward strand.
CAATAATCATATCAATTAATTTGAAACTGCCGGAAAAATCGCGTAATAAATAGAGAAAAGAAAAACAAATAAAAACCATAGAGATAGATTGGAAATCTTCTTCTTTTTATAAAATACCTTTTAAAAAAACTTGTAAATACGATGTAGAAATTGTAACACTTAACTGGAACTGGATACTTTCTGCCTATTTCGCAAGAAATCAGGCGTGAAGATATAATGTATGTAAAAATACTCATATCCTAATTTGGTGACTAGTAAAAACAACGACAGTTTCGATTTCAGCCTAAAAATCTATTTTACACTTACTTTATTTGTCACTTATGAAGATCCCAATTGTATAGTCCCAAAACTCCAGCTAATTTGGAAGCTGTGAAACTTGGAACTTTTATAAAAGATTAAGGTCTGGCCGTGAATGAGATTATCGGATCTCGCGCTAACTGGCGTAAAACAAAATATTCGTCAAGTTTTGAAAGGAAGCCCGTTTCCACGGCACATGCAATATTGATCTACGGACCTACACGTGTGACATTCTATTATCTTTGAGAGCGAGCTTGATAAATTGTTTCTTTTTTGGAATGTCAGTATTGAAACTTTAAGCGATTTATGACGCTGGTAAAATATATTTTTATCAACGTATTTAATCTACATCACTCAATTCTTACATTCGCTAGTATTTCTAAAAGTCAATTATAAGTGTAAGTTCCTATTTATTACACGTACTAAAGACACTGAAATAGATAATAATCAGATCCAGAAATACAATGGCTGCATTTGTCGGGACTTGAATGAAGCTTGAATCAAGATTATTGATTGAAAAGTCGAATGTATTACCGTTTAAGGTAAAGCAATAAATTCAAAGCCAAAAGTGAGAATGTTATCAGAAAAAAAAATGATATAACATTAAAACAACCTAAATCTATACTAATTTTATAAATGCCAAAATAACTCTGTCTGTTACGCTTTCACGCCTAAACCACAAAACAGATTTTGATAAAATTTGGTACAGAGTTAGAGTTGATCTTGAAGAAGGACGTAGGCTTCTTTTTAACCGTCTTCATTAAAAAGAGGGTATGTTTTTACGCAATAGGTATTATAAATCTGAAAAAATTCTGTCCTTTTTAAGTTATCTATGTTAATAACATAAGTTACGAGGGTGAAACCGCGGGTGGAAAGCTAGTTCCTATATAAAATCAAAGTGTCTTTAGTCCGGTCTTTAGTGTGATATTATAATTGCAAAATAACTTTGAAATACAAGAAAGTAGTAATATAGATGTCAACCGTTAGAGTTTAGATATTTCGCCTGGCTGTAATATGATTTATATTTACTAGATTTTATCTTATACAAGGTGTAGGTATCGTATGATTTATTGATTATATACTTTCACAAATATAACTTTATTCTATCTCTCATCATAATGGTTGTAAGTTTGTGGCATATAAATGCTTTATCATCGTTTCTGTAAAACGGTACTGTTAAGACCGTTTGCCACGTAGGGTCCCGGGTTCAATTCCCGGATCGGGAAACTTTTCTTAAAATGTTTTTCAGATTTTTCTGAGTAAGCATTATATTGCCCGGGATTGGAATGTGCCCGAAGTGGCGATGGGCCTGCCATTCATCTTTGCCTTGGTACCTTGTTGTACCTTGTTGTTGTTGGTAGTACCTTGGCTAATCGTGGGTGTTCTAGAATATCTACTGGACTTACGAGTCGTGGATATACTAGCACACCTCTGCCTAGCCCTTCACTAAAAATAGAATAAGATAAGGCCTATAGACAGACAAACATTCTAAAAAATACTATTTTGTTAATTTTACTTTGAAAACATATATATTACGTATATTAGTAAAACGTGTTATTTTATATGTTAAAAGCTTTTATTTTTTATAAGCGTCTGAGAAAATAAATTAGTGTTCCTGATTTTTTTAAGTTTTTTATCAACTTTGTGTGTGAGCAAGATGGCGACAAAAATAGATAAAGAAAGAGATACTGAATTATGACGTCATATTTGGCGACCTTTGTACTACCGCCGTTTTAAATATTAAACTAGAATATTAAACTTATAGTCGATTTCGACTTATTTGAACATTAATATTCGGTTAACATTAATACACACTATTATTTTAATAGAATAAACTAATTGACCCTGCGAACTTTGTACCATCCAAACATTGATAAAAATGTAGGTATTTCTTATGTTCCTTTAAATTTTCCCAGTTACAACATGTCTCAGACTTCGTCAAATACAACAAAAAACAAATCATACATATCGGTTCAGCCATTCTCGAGTTTTGCGCTTAGCAATACAGTTAGAGATTCATTTTTATTTAGTAACTTATTATATTATATTATTATTATCAAAATACTAAGTTTCTTACCCATTGTGCCCAAGTCCACACCTCTAGGTTTAATAAAAAAAGTATTTATAGGCTAAATACTTTCGTAGATAATACAGTTTATCACTAAAATTTTTTTTTTACCAATCATGTGCAACTAGATAAGCGTGTCTCATAAAATTATCGCCGACAATCATAGATAAGTAATTAATCTAATTCTTATCTGACCTTTTTGGAATTTTTGTCATAAATGTGTGCTAAAATCGTTCCCTTAAATAATTATTGTATTGATAAATGTATGTATGTTTACCTATGCATGTTTGTTCAATCAATGTAGGAAAAAAAAAAAGATTTTGATCATATTCTTGCTTTTTAAAAATATTAAAGTTGTAATATTGTTGTACCTTTTTAAATTACTTAAAACTATCTGTCCCGGAGAACTTTGTACCGCCCACACTTAGAGGTCTGAAATTTACATGTCCAATCCTCTACCCTAAAGCTTTGGTTTCCTAGGAAAGCGGTGCCGTCATAGAGCGGCCTTAATAATATTACGGACGCAAAAAGACAACCGCCTTTACGGTGACGACATGTGGAAAGTTTCACGGCCGTAATGGCACACCGTTAGTTATTTTTTTAACACAAATTTAGATTTAGATTTGTAATATTTTACATCGAAGACAAACTATTATCAGAAGAGGAAAATAGCCGTACGGCGGAAGAAGAGTTATTTTTGTATTTCTAGTTATTACTTAACCTATCGATATGAACACAAAATTTCATGAGAACGGATCAACTCAAAAGTATCCTAAGTCCGTTTCCTGGTTCTTAGCTATTTCTTCGCCAATTTTTATACGAATTGTTCAGCCGTTCTTGGGTTATATCTTGGGTTATATAGTGTAACTAACAAATAAAAAAACTAAAATGAAAGAATAAACTGATATTGATGAAACATATCTTTTAACTTAATACTGATCCAAGTTTCTCTAATATTTGAACCAGATTTTTTATGGCAGAAGACGCGAACAGGCACACGGGTCTCCTGATGCTAAGAGACAACCGTGGCCTATAGACACCATAGATGTTGTAGGTGCACCGCTGCCCTGTGGTCGGGCTGTTAGACCTT
>DVZL01008052.1:0-10439 GCA_018236625.1 Lasaia peninsularis
CGGTCCAGTAGTTTTTGAGCCTATTCAATACAAACATACAAAAATACAAAGGTTTCCTCTTTATAATATTAGTATAAATATAGATAAAAATTAAAAATATTACTTTGGTATAAGTACTTTGTAAACATATCTATGCATTTAGTAAAAAGTAGCATATTACATACAAACACTCCAATTTTATTTATTTTGTATAGATACCTCATTAAGTTACAACACTTATAACTCGAGATCTGCTGGACCAATTTTCATGGTTTTTAATTCCCCCCGAATAACAAAACTCAATGAATTCACAATTTTATTATGAAAGATGAATCATTTTCAATAAATGTTCATTTCTTTAGTTTTTTTTATCATTTTGGAAGTCAAACCGATGAATACCATCATGAATCATACACGTCGCCTATAAACACCAAAGGTGGAAATGGTGCGTTGCCAAGATGAGGCTGGGATGGTAAGCCTCTTGCGTGAGTAAGTTTACCGGCTACCCTAATAGCGTCAATGCTCGCCATTGTGGTGTTCTGGTTTGGAGAGTAGGGTAGCCGGTAAACTTTCTCACGCAAGTGGTTTACCATTCCAGTTTCAGGTTGGCAACACACAACCAGGAAATCCGTCTGCTTTTTGCCTTCCAATATCATAAAAAAGTGAAACAAAAAAATACAAAAGTATAAAAAAAATATGCATATGAATATGTGCGATGTATAAACACACACATAGATACTTATATATACACAAGTATAGGTCTACAATAAATAAATAAGGTATATAATATTTACTTAATCTTTTTTATTGTCAGCGACATATTTGCTTAAAATTTTTCTTTATACATAGCGAAGTACGAACAGGGCTAGTATACATATTATATTCTACCTTACTTTGCTACTTAAAACAATAAAAGTATATATTACCACATTCTACTTAAAATATTTTTACAGTAAATCCAAACAAATTTCTCGGAAAATGCGCAGTGAATTTAAGCTGATTAAAAATGCTGTGCTGTGGCCAGGTGTGAAATATTTTAATTTGAAAAGTTGGCTTGTTTAACAAACACGCCTGCATCGTGATAATATGGGTTTTAGCGAAACGAAAATATCCTTTCTAATATTATAAATACTAAAGCTTGCTTGTGTGTTTATTTGGTTGTCCTTTTTTTTGATTCCGTACCCAAGGGGTAAAAAAATGGAACCCTACGTGCGTCCGTACGTCTGACCGTCCGTCCATCCGTCCATTTGTCTGTCTGTCTATGTGGTAGAGAGGGAGATGGACTATTCTACACAGAGGACCCGGACCAAAACGGGAAAGCACCCATTCCAGGAAATACAGACATTTGTTTCATGATACAAATAGGCATTTGTTCCGTCCCCGCCCCGGTTGGAAATCGAACCTGAGCCTCGTGGATTGATCAGTGGCGTTAATAAGCTAACCTCTCAACCAACGAGGCGGTCAATAGATATATATTAAACGTCAATATAAATATTGCATTCAAATTAATTTGACAGCACCAAATGTGTTTTTCTCTTTATTTTATTTGAGTTGATTGATAAAAACTAATTTGACAGCACCAAACGTGTTTTATCTCAATCTTTTATTTGAGTTTAAATAGGTTTAGTCAGCGCCCAGAAAACTGGCCAATGTATCCTAAAATATTACCTTCGTCCTGTCATCAAAGGTTTTCCTTAAAAAAGCAATGGTCTTTTAATTTCAAAAGTAATTAAGTCTTCTTTGACATTTTCTAAAAATGGATTCGGTTACAAAGAAAATGTTAATAATATTCACCCTTTCTTATGATAAGAGGCTTCATTGAATATAATAGATTTTGGTGCTTCTTGTCCTTTTTGAAATTCATATTGCTATACAGTATTAAAGTACCTTCACGCCTATTATCCCCGAAGAGGTAGGCAGAGGTGTGCTTGTATATCCACGACTCGTAAGTCCATTAGATATACAAGAACACACCCACGATTAGCCAAATTACTAAATTTAAAAAATGTTATAAATCTAAATTGTATTAAAAAAAGATAATTAAAATATTGCATTATATGTAAATTTTAAAAATGCATTGGATTGATTGCTGCTTATATTAATATAATATCTTATAACGTAGTTATTATAATTTAAACTTAGTTTAAAAGGCATTCTCGCTGAGTTTCTTTCGGCGAATCTTCTCCGTGAAACCGATCCGGCCTAATGCTGTTTAAAAACCACTCGTAAGGTATATGTGATGTAGAATATTTGATATTCTATTCCAACTAGGTACAACCTAATTAATAAATAAGTTTTGACAATAGAGACCCATAAATTTCATATCAAACATAATATAAATAGAGAACGTCTTACTTGTCATGATGGTTTCTTTGCAGAACTAATGTATTTTTACAGAACAAAACTTTCATTTACAGCAAACAAAATCGACTTGAGTTCGGAGAAGGATAAATACAAAGACTATCAGTTCACGAAGAAGTTCGCCAAAGAGGCCGGCGTGCTCGCCATACCACCTTCGGCCTTCTACTCGGAGGAGCACAAGCCGCTTGGGGAGAACTTCGCCAGATTCTGCTTTATTAAGGTTTGATTTTCTGTGGTTATGAAAACGTTAATTAGGTTTCATTGTTTAGGGTTCCATACCAGTTCAAGTATTACATAACGCGATTTGGGAGGAAACGGGGAGGGGTAGAGAACGGAACCCTATCACTAAGACTGAGGTGTTCGAACCGTGATAGCTACAGTTGAATTTTTTAAAGATTAAACCTCTGTTGTTTTTATAGCAACAAATACCCGCTAAAAAATGAAATAAAAAGAAACAGGGTGTTCCCAAAGAACGAATGTAATTTTTTTTACAGTTTTCGTAAATGGTACAGTTCGCGCAAAACTTAAATGCGCCTCGCGCGAACTTCATTCTGTAGTCTTGCGTAGGTACATCTAGAAATACGTGTGGCGCGAGCGAGACGGAGCATGAGTATAAATAAGTGTGAGCGAGAAGGATGATTCGCTCCCTCAGTTCCCCGCACACATATCCCCGCCGATACCTTAAACTAAGTTCTGCGTTACTTCAGAGGCGCATTTAATTTTTGCACGAACTGTACGTAACCCTTTGTGCGCGAGTCTGACTCGAACTTGGCCAGTTTTTATGGGATAAAACGGCGAACAAGCGCACAGCTCTCCTTAATTAAACACTAATACGATATTATTCATTTCATACATATGAAGGTATGTATATTAAAATAAAAAGTATTTCTCGAAAACCGGGAAATCGCGAAAGTACTTAAAATTGTTCACTCCAATTACAATTGGTTGAGTAAACAAACAATTAAAAACCAACTATAATTTGAAGTCGGGCTTATGCTTTTTTTACAAGACTGCGCGACGTAAAAGAGGGTAATGTGTTTGTCGATCTATGTATGTAAGTTTTTGAGGCGTTGTAAAAAGTGAACATGTTGACTGATTTTAATGACTTTCATTGAATCGATTCGTCGTAATCTTACCAGTGTCACTGGATACGACTGTTAAAATTTACTGAGAAGACAAAGTGCCAAAATAAACTATTTTTTTATACTGGTATAAGTACTGTGCAGCAACTCGCTTGGATAGGGATTCTGCCGTCTACCGAATGCAATGACGTCGTGTTCCGGTCCGAAGGGTAGAGTAGCACATCAGGTCCAACTATAGGACAGCGTCGATGATGAAGATTGTGAAAGTCATATTTTAGATTCTTCAGAACTTTTATGAATTATACAATAAATGTAAATATTTGTTTTTACAGAAGGACGAAAATCTTCAACTAACCGAAAAGCTTATAAAAGAATGGAACGCGAAGAAAAAGTGATATATATTTGGCGCTCATGATATTATTTAAGATTATATTTTTTATCATATTTATCAATGCATATCTATAAATATTTTTCCTCCTGCCACTATTGATGAACCCAATAATTCATTTAATATTTTACGAGCTATTTAATTTAATTTTTTAACAGTTTTTTCGAGAACGAAAAAGTGCTTTTATGTTGTAGTTTATTACAACGCCATCTATTTTTTATACGTGTATTATTTCGCCCGTAAAGGGGCATGGTTAATTATCTTCAGTTTTTTTTTTAAACGAAATTAATCATAGGCTTTAATTTCGTTGTATTTGGCATTTAACATTTATAAAAACTCGGGTTTCATTCTGATGTTACTTCGCTTTTCCGCATATGTATATCTTTTCCGAGATATGGTTTTAAGTGGTACCAGTACAACTCATTTCCAGTGATTGGGACATAGAGGACGCAAAAAAAAATATTTTTAATTTTCCCCGTGTTTTCAAAACACGCCTTTCTGTTTCCTGAAAACAAAAAGTCCAAGTTTTCTCGATTAAAAAGATTTCTAAATACTATTTCTGATTTCATTAAATCAAACTATTCGCAGCAGCTAAATTAACATCGCAGCTAATCCAAAAGGCACATTTCTTGCTAGATAAAATAGTTAAGGCCTTTTGGGTATATTAGATTAATTACTCAAAAGTTAGCTTTCTAAATTTACAACAAGGCACAATTTACCCGAAAGGAAAGCAGGCTTCCGCCACTCGGCCGTATCTACAGCGACAAGTACCTACAAAATTTCGTGGCGCCGCCACTCTAGTACCACTTTACGCCAGATAGTGACAGAGTTATGCGTTAGAAGAGAGCGGGAATAGTTAGGTGAACATCTCGTCGTGTGCGGAGCGCTCACACGAGCTGAATTGAACTTTGTTGCTTAGTAACAAGTCACTATTTCTATGAATTGCTACGATAAGTGCAGGTTCCTGTACGTTAGTAATTATTATTCTGTGCCCGAAGTAGAAGCTTCTCTACCTTGATCTAAGGCTGGCCGGCATCGACAAAAGAATCCCCACAAGCTTTCGCATTTATTTTATTATTGGAATTATTGGATATATAACAGTTTTTTAGATTAAATATAGGTACTTTTATTATTATTGCTATATTATTTTCACCCGTGACTGCCCGTGGTTTTTTTTAGCTTAATACGCTCTTTTAATTGTATTCGGTTTAAAAATACATTAGCAACATTTTGTGAAAATCCGTTCAGTAGTTTTTGCGTGGAAAGAGTATCAAACGCACTTACAAACTTTCGCATTTATAATAAAGATAATATTGAATTTGTATAATAAGCGGGTTCATCAATAGTGACACAAAGTTTTTTACAAAATCAAAATATGATATTTAAAATTTTTGAGGCTTTGTTATTTTGTTAAATAAAAAATATATACAAAAAATTGTTTATTTCCAATTCCATTCCAATTTCACACATACCTACTTGCGAATGTTTAAAGTTGAAATTTGACAATCACGATATAAAGTCTCCCCGAAGCCACCTCTTCGCGTCACGAGTATCGTTACCATATGTTTTTCCAAATCTGAGAACAATATACGTGATTTTCACAATTGAGAAAGAAAATTTCCCAAAGTGGCAGGCAAAAGTACCTATGTGTACTTATGTATCTAAATTAAAGCATTATTGTAGCTTATTACAACGCCATCTATTTTTTTATACGTGTATTATTTCATCTTGATGTAGGGTCATATCCAATCTCAAGAAAAAAAAAACAACGTTACCTTCTCAAGCAGCGTTGTGTATTTTCAGATAATCTGAAATAACGTCCACGTGTGTTTTATGTTATAAGATGGTGAATAAACACACAATTCTCCTAATGTTAAGAGACAACCATCGCCTATACACATAATTATAATGCTTAAGCAAGTGAACCCAGTGTCCGCTTTCCTACTCTACTCCCCCACTTTTCCCCCAGTTCGCTCTTTGGCATTCCTGTTATCGAGTCTATTGGATGTCTGGTTCAACGACAGATAAATTTTGTTTTTAATCTCGAAGCAACGGCTATTAATTTGATAGCGTTAAGACATTTGAACCCACGTTGCTTATCAGTTTACACAAAACTATTTCCCCAGTTACTACTGCGTGGCACTACCGGTAAGTGTCATGGATTTTGTTCTTTCTTATGACACTACCGGTATTGCCCTGCGTAAACTTGCTTCTTCTGACACTACTTCTATGTCAGTAGTATCACAGGATATAATATAATCCCCGGTAGCATTAGTGGCCTTCCAATCTTTTTTCACAAACTTTTATTCAACTTGCGACGGTCGTATGCATGCATGTACTCGTAGACATGTTTGGGTGGAATTTGAAACTATTTTTATGCAGTAACAATCCTTAACCGATTGAGCTGAAATTTTGGGAACACGTTTAATTTGGATGACAATACATTGTTAGCTGGGTGACGTCATTCAAATTCCAATATGGCGCAACATTCAGATGGCGTATGTAATATACCTACTTATAGTGATGTTACTTAAATCCGATATTGCGTATATTGTATACATGTATAAAAACTTAGTAGTAAGTATCGTGACACTTGTGGCACTCGATACTCTCTGCCTACCACGCACAATGGACTCGGCGTGAAGATGTATATCTACCATATTCTAGAGTTTACCTAAATGTATTGCCTGGCACGTGTCCCGCGTAATTAGGCAACATTCCAACGTGTTTGTGGTAGATCTCCGTGGGATTTATGGAAAGTGGCGGATCAGGTCTGGAAACAGAAAGGGATCAAGATAATTACTTGTGGTAAAATACGCCTTCGAGCAAAATTAATCGAGTACTTGTTTGACCTCGCACATAAAGAGATCAACAAAATATAACAAATGTATATGTATGAGTTTTTCTAACTTAAATACATTTTCGAGTGCTCTTACGTTGAAGGAAAACATCGGGAAGAAACCCGGGATTTGTGACCGATACGGAGACGGACGTGCCACCTGTCACATCATGGGACCTAATGTCGTCGGCTAATCGTGGGTGCTTATTCACCTCTGCCTACCGTTTTGGAGATATAGGCATGACAATATTTATTTATTTCAACAAAAACATCGCGATACAGAAATAGATATTCTACTCTTTTAAACTTATATAATACAAATCCTCTGTATATAATATAAATAAGTATCACCACGCTCATATCGCCGAAGCAATAAGCAGAGGTATACACTTATACATGCACCCATGATTAGATAGATATAATAGATAGCAAGTCACGGACTTTAGGATAAAAATTCAGTCTCAGGCAACGTTATTTTTTAGATAAACTGATATATTCTTAGAACAGTTTCCCAACCCGAGAATTGAACACGGAACCTCGTGGCATCATCAAACGCGGACACCAATACTTGACCATAGAGGCGACCAACTTCTAAATTTAAAATCTGTAAATGACGTTTAAAACGTCACACTGACAGCAGCTGTCAAAGTAATATTTAAAACAATAGCCATAGGGTAAATAAAACAAGAGTAAAATAAAAAGCATATTTAATACAACATTTTGACCATGTAAGGCCCTTCCAGGTGGTAACCAATTTTAGCGTAATAATTCCTTGTGCCCACTCCAGATATGACGGCAATTTTGTCAGAGCCATGCTCTTCCCTGGCTATTCGTTCAGCTTCCTCCATTAATAACATTCCGAAACCTTGGTGCTGGAACTTGGTTGGATCTCGAGCGTTCACCTGCAATTTATATTCATTACAGAATAGAAGACCTTACAAGCGGTTCTTGTGATGCGTCTATACAATTATAAAATTTACCACCGGATCAGAACTATAATATGTTTATCTTACATTTGCTAAACATGTATTTTATTATATGTAGTATATAGTGCATTTTACATACCGGCACAACAGATCCATAAACATGTAGCTCTCTTACAATGCTGCATTGTTTAAAATCAGCATTTGGTCCAGGCTTCAATTCCGGTCTGTATGTATCAGCAGCACACTTCCTGAGCCTCAACAAACCCACCAGAATATCTTGGTCAGGGTCCTCATAAGAGAGGAAGGTTTCCCATCCTCCATTAGCTACATAGTCTCTTCTTATTAATTCAACCTAAAAAAATATACATGTTTTTCGAATTATGTTGATAAATTAGATAAGTAGCAAATAAAAATAATATGAAGATATTACAAAAATTTGGATTAGAAAAAGCATTTACATTTAATTATCTATGTCAATTCGTAAATATTTCGAAATATAAATAAATTTTATACAAAAGTTAAGTTTTAAGATAATTTTAATAAGTTGGATAAACTTCAACATCAGGAGGCGGTACAAAATAAATTTGTTAAGTTCATGGCCCTGGTCCGGCAGACTTCAACAGTAAAAGAACAAACAAACTGCCATCAAAAAATGTAAATTGTATAGTTAATTTGGCTACAATATTGATAAGCTAAAATGAAAAATTACCTAAATATTTATTTTTTTATATTTTCTTACAAATCTCCAGTTTCATAGGTAAATAAAGGATATATCAAAAAAGTTACCTCATAAGGCCTAACTTTATTGTGAATCTCTTGTATGCCAACCTCCCTTGTCCTTACATCCCTACAATCTGTTCCCAAATCGGCCATACGAGCCAAAGCCAGCTCCCTCAAATTACCATGTTCAACACCAGATGACACCAATGGCATTGGTATGTCTCTTTGAACTCTAAAATCATCAAATTATAGGTATGAGTATTTTATGAAGTCAAGTCTAGTTTTGAAAGAGAATGTGAAAGCTACCCTTTAAAGATATTGACGACATAATTAAATACAATCAGCAGACTTCCATAATGTTAGGGATTAATATTGTCATATGCAAGTTTGTTATTTTTCCTGGGATCCTTCGATTAGATAAGGACTTTGTGTATAATAATAAAAACAATTTCAATTTCATAAATTTAAATTTGACTTTTGTTTAATAATGGCGGTAATTCTTCATGCCAATTAAAGTTATTTTGAATAAATTATATATTTTTCAAAGGAATTAAAAAATGTGAGAGACAGAACATTTTCACACTTTTATGTGACATTAGTAAGAACATTATACCTTTCCCAGTTTATAATAAACATATTCTGAGGTAAAGAGTGAATGTCTGTAGAAATGTCAGGTATAAACTAATTTAACAGCACTAGACATACTTTGTCTTTTTTACGTGTGTTGAACTAGATAGAGATGAATTTGATGGGTTTTTTTATCGGACAACAGAATGATCCGCAAAATATTATTTTTATTTTATAATTAAAGTTGATGCAGCTGCTTTATGGGGTTTCTTCTCTACTCTCATAAGTGGGTTTGGAAGGTATTTAACCAATAAACTCGCCATCATTTTATGTATCTGGTAATTTATACCATCAAGAACTTTCCTGTTTGTTAATTCTGGCAGTACTATTTAATAACTAGAAATAAACAAAATACCTGTATACTCGTGTCCATGGTGGCACCAAAGCTAATATCTTCGCAATCAAATCCACTAACGTAGACGGTGGATAACTCCTGTATCTACCAGTCTTCCACAACTCATAAAGTCCGGTGCCTCTAATGACTAATGTCGGATATATCTTGAGACCATCAGCTCGAAAAGCTGGATTTTCAAAGAATTCAATAAATTGTTCAACATCCCTTTCAAAATCTACATTAGGAAGGTCTGGCATCATATGTGCAACAATCTGAAATATATAAAATATTTAAATATAAGTGAAAAGTGATAATTTATGTTATAATATTTTCCCCTGAACATACGTCTAATGCTATGGATCATTGAAAATTATTGGTAGGAGGATCTAGATCTAATGATATTGTTTCATGGTAAGGAATCAGGCATCTTGTAAAATCTGAAAATTTCGCAACATATGCCCCCAACTCATGCAATGTAGCTACTAGAAAATGTCCATGGAGACCAGGTTGACATTACACAACCAAATTGCAATTCCTATTATCTGAGAGTAGTGTCAAAGTCTTGGACACCAGCACATTTGTATAAAGAATGAAACTGGAAGCAAGTATGTGGAGAACAAAGACTTGGTGTGAAAAACAAAGATCAAAGATGTGGCTTTAGCAGGTATCTTGAACTAAAAATGTAACCAAATAGGATTCAAAATCTTCCTTCTTCAATCTTGAGCAGAGTTCTAATATACATGGTGAGGTTTAAGACTACCTCTCCACCAACGGCTTGCACAGGATTTTGACACTGGGTATGCGGCAGAGCAAAAGATCTATAAAAAATTCTTTTATAGATTTTTAGCTTTTTTTATTCAGTTTCATAGGTTATGTGACTAATCATCATCTATTGACTATGATAGTGAAATGTCAGAGTTTAATTAGTTATATAATTTTACGAATGTTTAATGAAAAAATAAATACATATACAATATTTTTTGAAGCAAAAAAATAAATATGTCATGAAATATATTACTACCCCCCTCCCCCCTTGCGATATTTCGTGATTTTTATGGATGCTTCCCCCCTCTTTCAAGGCTCACATAATTAATAATGGACAGCCCCCTTTTTTTTTTTACGTGAGGAAAATCCATTTATGGATACCCACCACTCCGGGGGGAGCGATGGGTTATGTCTGGAC
>DVZL01008053.1:0-10439 GCA_018236625.1 Lasaia peninsularis
AACTGCTATAAACAAAAACATCATTATTATTTGACAAGACATCTGCATTGTAGGTGCCTATAATATCTTTGGTGGAAGTCATATTTATATAAGAGGCGAGAACGGCTAATAGATTACTTAAATTTATTTTTATTAAAATTCTGGGTAATTATTTGCTAGCGAGAAAATTACATTTGTTTATTTTTTTTTACATCGCCTGTGTGTTTGAGCGTTGTCCGAATTTGATGCTCGAGGTCCTGGTTTCAATTCCCCGGAAGGTAATTTGTTCTATTTAAGAGTTTTTTCAGTTTATTTGAAAAATGTAACAAAATAGTGATGGATTTGCCACATTTCACACCATGGGACCTAATGTCATCGGCTATTTCTGCCTGCCGCTTTGGACATATGGACGTGAAGATATTTTTTATAACAACTCACTTTATTTGCAATAAATTAAAGTATAACAATTTTATCCAATACGATTATTATTGTGATAATAGCTACATAGGTAGCAGATTATTTTACATAATAATTATTATTAGTAATATTAGAACTGTTCTCGGCTACAGTTACGTGTCTACGCCGCTACGGCGCTAAGACAATTAAACAACTCTTTGTATTTTAGATATTTAAAAAAGTACCTACATACATTATTTTTATTTGTTAAATATATTAATTTTTATTTTGTACATTTTTAAAGTAGTGAAATTGAAAAATATGAGTGAAGTGAAATTGGGGTTTAAGATGTTCAAACACCAACTTCGAAAGTCTATTTATCATTCGTTAAAGGTAGCGGCAAAAAAATAGTAATAAAAAAAAAATATAAATAAAAATAGAGAAATAAAGAATAATTAATTAATTAATTAAAATAGTACCTGATTCCATATACAATAGGATTGTAGATGGTGCTGGCTTTGGCGAACAAGGAGCCCCAGATGGTGGAGAGTGGAGTTAGTCCAGCTCCATGTACACCCGAGATGTTGATGATCAGGTAGGGAGTCCACGCCATGGTCCACAGAGAGATGGTGATGAGTGCAACCTATAACACAGTCGATCATTTATCACAAAATGTTTTCTTGTATACCTGCCAGCCAATATATAAATGTTAAGTTGGTATTGTTTACTAAATCGCACTCGTTTTTCAACCCAAGTAAAAGTAAGAAATATTTGGTGCTTTCGGATTACTTTGTTCGCGTCGTCTCTACATTTATTGTTTTTTTTAGTAAAACATTGATTAAAAGCCGTACAAATTATCACGATCTATTTAATTTCATTTAAAATAAATGAATTTGACTAAAGTGTTCTATCTTTTTTTTTATGTCATTAGAAAAATATAGCACACGCACCATTGCTTAATAATGGGATAATATTTACCTTTGCCAGTTTGTGTTCCGTGCTTGTGTTGGCATTGTCGGATGACCTCAGAGACGCCACGTTCATTTTCTTAGCCTGTTCTCGCATCGCTTTTTCGTGGGCAAATACAGCCTGTGGAGTTTTAAATAACATTAATATGATAAATTAAATAGTTAGAGATGTCTGTTTTAAAATTTTATGTTCTATGTAAGTAATTATGTTAAGCGCTAAACAAACTCACCTGAAGAATGAAGAAATAGGAGTAGCAGATAAGTCCAAGTGGCAGGAAGTAGCAAGCCACAGAGTACAGCCAGATGTAAAGCACGTTCTCCAAGCTTCGGTCAAGAGAGTTGGTTCCGCAAGCAGTCATGTTGCCCTCAGGTGCGTATCTAAAGATAAAGTATTAAATACGCTAAATATAACAATCAACCAAATAATTAAATAAACATTAAAACAAAAGCTGGTATCCACGAATTGGAATTAGAGTAGCGTTTTATATTTCCGTGATTAATTAAGGAAACTATTTTAATAGTCAGATTAAATTATATTCTTCGTGTATGACAAATAAATTTTACAATATTGAATATACTGCAAAAAGTTAAAATGTACGATCGGAAATACCTCAGAATAAATCGAAAAGTGGATAAACATAGACGAAACATACTCATGAGGTTAAAACTTACTTGCCCCAGCCGAACAGCGGCGCAAGAGTCCATGCGAGCGAGAAGCCCCAAACTCCAAGGATCCTCAACAGCGCTCCGTTCATGGTCATTGGCTTTGCTGCTATGCCTTTTACAATAACGTTATAGCGATCAAATGCTATCGCCGTCATCGTCCAGATGGAAGCACAGCCAAACAGAGAGCCGCAGCAAGCGTAGATGTCGCAGAACAGAGGACCTTTGAAGTTGAATAATATATAGTTAATCATTATGTCGGATGTGAAAGGGGAATTCGATTTTCAATATTTACATAAATAAAATAGATTTTAAGGAGAAATGCAGTTTCTGCTCGAATCTGCATTGTTATGGCAGAAATACAAAATGGCAAAAGTATTTGGCATAATTTTAAAGTGATAGTGGTTATTTTCAATCGAAATAGGTAAAATAAGTTCAGAGTTGGCTTAATGTCGCGATATGTATTTAAGACTTTAGGTGGAAGTATTGTGAAACTAACATAGGACAAGTACCTATTTAAGAAAAAACTGAAGTATAATAAGATTATGATTTTAATGAAAAGTATATTCAGTTACCGAGTAGTAAGGTCTTGTTACAACATTTCGATACTTACCAAACACCCACGTCTGATAGTACGAGTTTATTAGTAGCGGAGGAGCCATGATACAGATCATTGTAAAGTCAGAGAAAGCTAGGTTGACAACGAGTAGATTTGATGGAGTTCGTAGGCTCTGTAAAAAAACATTTATTTTCGTATTACAATAGATTAAAATGTTACAGAGCTAATAATTTTGTAACTGTTTTGTTAATGTAAACTGCCACGAGCAGTTTTAGTCGTTTAAGACAGAGATAGAGTTTAATAAAAAAGTTTTCTTTGGCAAATAAATATTATCTGAAGTCTGCTGAAATTTTCTCATCTTTTTGTCGAGGTAGATGCGTACTTCTTTAACGTAGTATAATATTCTAACTTAAGTAGATGTTCTTAGTGCTGTATTTAAATTCCTGATCGCGGAAGAGACATAAATGGACAAAGGAGAAGAAAAATATTGTAACGTACCTTAGTTGTGTTGAAGATATACAGAACCATCGCGTTGCCGGCGAATGCGGTGGTGCAGATCCAAACCATTGCGAACCCTACTAACCCGTACCATAGTTCGTTCATCGGTGGGAATTGGTACCTAAAATAAATATCATTAAAGTAATAAAATATATCATTATAATAATAATAACAGTTCCTCTGTATCGTTATTTTATTAAATAAGACTCCACTGTGAACAAGCAAATGGCTCTCTTGATTATAACCATAGATTTACTGACCATTTACCTACTGACTTCCTCAATTTGTTACCTACTCATAGATTTCTACGATTTATTTGAGTAGCTTCGGTGGAAAATGTTTGATTAGTTAGAATTAATTTAGTTTCATAGTGCATATTTGAGAAAAACGGATGTGGTATTTATATTACAAGAGTATCTTAATTTAGGTGGATTTTTTTTGTGATAATCCTGACACGAAAGACAAATACAAACAAAGAGAAATTTATAGAAAGACAGGAAGATAGAGGGAGAGAGATGTAATGTAAATAGCTTCCATAGGATGTCGTAGTGCAACATCTCACTATAAAAACAGTTTAGGTCAATACTCGTTGGACGCAAGTGGTATCGTTGCTCGTGTTGTTGTGTTGAACTTACCAGTGCTTGTCGATCTTGTGCAGCATATCTGGGAGCACTTTGTCCACTACCGTCATGTTGTTGCTAAATGCCATAGCTTGAGGGCCCCAGCTCCCCAAAGCTGCCACTCCGGGTCCAACATCCAAACTTGTGATTGCCATTTTGAAGTTTTGTTACTAAAGGGTTTAAATCTGAAAAATTAAAATGTGCTATATCAAATCATCCTTGCAATTATTTTATATGCGCTTCTTATGAGAGGCATCCGTCCTGCTATAACAACTGGTGCGTCGTTGGTTGTTTAATTTGCAAATTTATTGAGCATTTAATACTCTAGATCAAAATAATTATGGTTATAATTTTAGTGTTAAATATGATATTCTCGAGTGGCGAGGTATATGTCTAGAAAAGTTACCGTATATTATTACCACAGAGGTGAAGGTAGAGTTTGAAGATTATGCTCCTAACAATGACCTGTCCCCAATACTGTCCAACCTCTTTTTCTGCGTTCTGTGGAGTTGGTAAGACCAAAACAGAGTGGCATTATGAGAGCGAGACAGGCAAGTCGAGCGAGGCGAGTAGACAGTACGAAGTGAATGAAATAGATGTTGATTATTGCGGACAGGTCTATGTTAGGAGTGTCATCTCCAGATAGTATATCCTTTATCTTCATGATTATTTCTTATAAATACCATTATAATTAATAATTTATTATTACATTAATTATTATTGTTTTAATTTCTAATTAAAATTAACAAGAGGAGTAAATGTAGGTACATAATGCGATATTATTATTTATTATGACCGGAAGTTACGTCGCATTATAATTATCTAAATTATTTATTCCCATAAAATTTTTAAGTTTCAAACTATCACCAATGTACACTAAATATGCCACTTTTCAACACAACACAGAAAAACACTAAAATTATCACTTTTGCGGAGTTACTCTACACTAGCTTATTAAAAACTTTTATTAGAAAAAAAGAAATAAATTTATGAATAAAAAACAGGGTCCAATTTATTCCTAAAGACTCACAAAAAAAATAAAGGATGCCTCGAGATGGTTAATACCAAAAAGTACTGAAGAAAATCGCTTCACGAACTACTCCAGCCTTTGGTTTTCTAAACCTATCTCCGGCGGGATGCCGAGGAGGTTCGGATGCTACTCGAGTTCTTCAGTCCCTTGTCTTGTCTTTTATAATGAACAAAGAAAGGATTAAAAATGTCGTCAAGGAAAATCAATACTCATAATTAAATATAGGTAATTAGGTGCATTATTAACTGCATTGTCTTAGTGCACAGGGACGGGTTTAAAGCCTTTCTTCAATCTCATTATTTAGTATTACAATCAGGAATACCAGTAACGTTTGTGTTTTAATCTCGGTGGCTTAGTGGTTTGCATTTCGGATTTATATTTCAGTAGTCCAGATTCGAACCCCGTCATTTGCCAATAAGTTTTTCTCATGTAGGTACATTTACTGAGTGTTCCTAGCTGTGATGGAAAACATCGTGAGTAAACTCAGTTTATGTGTAGGTAGGCGAATTCCACTTAATCTAGGATAGGGCCTAGTTTCCCACTGGGTTACAGAACTCAGACGGCGGTCTGTGTAAAACTTGGCACCCTGGTGAAATCCCAGAAATTAGATAGTCAAACCCGATATCATCTTATATAAGAACGGGACGAGAGTTTAAGACTTGAAACTTATTATCCTGGTACATAGCAGATTAATTGCAGTTTTAACATACAATATCCATTTAGTGTGTAGTATCTTAAGAAAAACACTTATTTTTAAAAGATAAAAGTTTACGTATGTCATATTCTAAAATTAAAGATTTGATTAGGTACTTATCTACAGTTTCTACCTAGGAAATATTATAGTAACGTAAATCACTGTAAAACTAACCATATATCTACCTACATTTTTTATCATTTAAAATACTAGTGACTATCTTCGTATCAACTTCTGTTTATGGGGTGCTTACACAATAATTTTGTGAAATATATTTGTAACAATATATTTTTACATCTAAGTCACATTTGAATAACAATTATTATTACCTTGTTGGAAGGTGGGAATATCGAATGGTGGTGCATTGCCAAAGTTGGTTTTGTGTCCAGGACCTTCATTTTTAAGGAGTTCACAAGCGTGGAGATGGCGCGTGCGCGTTTCATCGTCTATGATAAAAACAGCGTTAACTTTGTAGATAAAATATGTTAACTGTAAGGTTATTGTATATTTGAGTCTAGCTTTCTTCAGCCCTTATAATACTCTCACCACCTAATAATATCCTAATATGTTATTACGATACATACTCAGTGTTTTATTGATTACTATTTGTTGCCCGCTATAATCGCGCGTAGCGTTTACGTTATAAAGGCACAGCCTGTCAATTCGCATACAAACGTACCACGTCCAAGAGTATGGGCAAAATAAATTAATTTGTATAGTGAAGATTCCTTTTGATATCCATCCCTCCATCAGGCCTTGTTTGTCCACTGCTGGACATAAACCTCTCCTAATCGACGCCACTCCACCCTATTTTAAATATTATAGTAATTAAATTGTAATTTGTTTCCAAGTCCGTCCCTGTCGTTCATAAGTCTCATGATATTGTTATGACTCCACTAAGAAGAGGGTATTAGAAACTAGAAATACGTTAACGAGATTAACTTGATACTTACATAAAATAGTATGCAAAGAAAATAATTTGCCTACACTTGTTGTCCACAATTGTTCAAAGTTTTTTTTTTAATTTTATCAATTATAATTAATCATCATTATTATTTTTTAGATTGTAAATGGTTTGGGTCGAAAGATAAGCAGCCTTTCACTGCTACATAATTTTTTAATCTATATTCTAAGATAGATTTTTCATTTATTCATGTTTTATGGAAAAGGAGACAAAGTTATCTAATGGTAACTGATCCCGCCCACGAATAATTGCAATATTAAGATTCATGGCGCGAATTTATGACCGTCTCAATGGTCAAGAGGTTAACGTACGCCACCTAACGCCACCGACCAACCGCAGAGTCGGGGTCCGATTCTCGACAGGGGTAGGCATCAGTGTGATGAACATGGGTCTAGGTGTTTATTGAATTTATTCTGGTATCCATTTAAGTATTTCTAGCTATTAGACATTAGTATCGTTTTCTAACACCCATAACACTTGTAGGGTTAGATCAATGTAGGTAAGTAATTTGTCTAGAGATAATTATTTATTTATTATTAACTAACAATATTAAATTCATTGCGATGATTGAATTCATTTTGACCCTTGCCGGGAGTTAAAGACGTTTAAATTCCAATGTCATATCAAAAACGCTAAGTTGAGAAATTATTTTTGATTAAATAATTTATTTTACTGGATAAGCCTTAGGGGTCTAAGGGTTAAAGCTACTTCCGTGCCGGTAGTCCGGGTTCGAACCTCGCTGTGTATTTCAATGAGATTTTCTAAGTACCTACATTTTCTAAGTGCTCATTCGGTGAATGAAAACATCGTGAACAAAACTGAAAAAAAGAACCTTCACGCCTATTATCCCCCGAGAGGTAGGCAGAGTTGTGCTAGTATATTCACGACTCGTATGTCCAGTTGATATACATGAACAACCACGATTAGCCAAGGTACTAGGGCCCACGATGTGATAGGTGGCAAGCCTATCACCACTTTGGGAGCATTCCAATCCCGGACAATGTAATGCTTACTCAGAATAATCTTAAAAACATTTTTAAGAAAAGTTGCTTGATCGGGGAATTTAATCCGGGACTCTACGTGGCTAACGGGCTTAAACAGGCGACAGCCGAAGCGCTACACCACAAAGGCGAATTCGATTAGAGATTCTAATTAGATCTAATCAAGGATTGGGCCTGGTTTCCATCATGGGTTGTAGAGATTAGATGGCAGTTGCTCTGTGTAAAAACTGGCGTCTTTGTCAAATCCCCTATTATTGTCATCTGATATACTTTTATTGATACATCTAATTTAATTGCTAGCTTTGATTTTATTAATATAAATAGATCCACATATCGTGTCTATTGTATACACGACTTGGCGCGGTTAGTGAACTTTTAGTTATCAAATGTCGTTCAACCCTTCTATCACCTCTCTCTGTCATAGGCTGGTAACTTACCGTGTCTCCGAGGTTAAGGACATTCATATTAAATAAATTTCATTTTTAAAAATATTTTATTTAATCAAGTATTTATATTTATAGTTGTTTTTTTCTTGCAAATGCAAATCATCAGCCTGTACACAAATATCTCGTTGGTCAAGTGGTGGGGTTGCTCCACTCAGTCCGCCTAAATGGCACCACTATTTAATACTTAACTTGAAACAATAATTTAGTCAGATCGTGCACCACTTTACTTTATCCTGCTGTCATGGCGTTGGTGTTTGGCATTGTTGTATTACTACTACTCTCCAAAATTGGCGCCTTTAAACATTCGTGTCTAGAGAGCTAAATTGTAATCTCTAGTGTCTATAGTTTGTGTGATGATAAATCGACCATAGACAAATTATAGTACTTAGATATTTTCCGGTCATCAAAAAATCAGTTCTTTGCATGAAATAAAGAAGTAGGTAGGTATAATAACTACATATTATTATAACACAAAGTCACTTTCTTTGTCTGTCCCCATGTAGGTATGCTTAAATCTTTAAAATTGAGCAACGGATTTTGATGCGGTTTTTTTAAAATAGATAGAGTGTTTCAAGAGGAAGGTTTTTATGTATATAACATGTATACCAGTGCGAAGCCGGGGCAGGTCGCTAGTAAAAAACAAAATGTAAGAATAATGCAAAACTATAAACACATGTGTCTTTAGTAAGTGTATTATTTATGACGAATGGCTTGCGTGACATTTTTCTTTTAATCTGTAATAAATATGGTCGAAGCCGATCCTATTATGTAGCTTTTACCATAATAGTATTTTTTTTAATTACTTGCTTTGAAGTTATTTAGTTCTTTTATTTAATAAGATTAAACAAAAACAAAATCATTTACTTTTTAAAAATACTCTGTATTAAATAAAAGATAACGGACAGACAGTTTAATTGCGTAAAAAAAATTTATTAGTAATTATCACGTCTTGTAATAATTAAAAAACCCTAGCGTTAACCGGGGCTTTGTGAGGTGTCTTTAAATGCGTGGCGACCAGATTTGTAAAAAAAATAACTTACTCATATTATACCTATACATATTTTGACCTGTGTTAGTCCGGGACCTCTATGTAGAATAGACCAACTGCCTTCCTACCAGGTAGATCGTAAGAGGCGAACATAGGTTAACTGCGTCACTACCAAGCCAACATGACCACTGATGGTAGAGTGCTGTGCAGTAGCTCGCCCGGACTACAGGTCACAAATAATGCAATTCTAATAAAACAAATTTCTAAAATAAAAGTAGCCTACGCCTTTCCTTGTTAAATTAATTGTCTACCAGTGAAAAGCCCTTCAAAATAGGTCCAGCCGTTTCAGAGATTAGTCGGTACAAACTGACACACGACAGACAGACAAAAATTCTTAAAATGTTGTTTTGGTTTATTATATTATATTATATGGTATATTGGTAGGTACCTTGGAAATATATGTACTTATGCACATAGTGAAACGCGATTATATTAATATTACATACAGACACTCCAATTTTTGTATAGATAACAGGTGATGCCGTTTCAAAGATTAGAAACAGAGTTTCAGAAACAGATAGACAGACAAAAATTAAAAAAATATATTTTGGTAGGTATAATATGTTACCTTGTACTTTGTAAACATACATATGCATTTAGTAATTAGCGGTCATTAATATTAATGATATTACATTCAGACACTCAATTTTTTTTTAAAAGATGAAGGCGGTGACAAAAGAGAAAACTTAAAATATTGGAAAATATAAATCTTTTATTGCATTAGGATTTTAATACGTCATGTCGGTGGTGTAAAACAAAACTTTCTTAAATATATTTCCCTTTAAAAAAACACCTTGAGCAAAGCAAAAATGAATAAATAATAGTTAAAAAAAACTATAAAACTCGCTTTTATTGCTTGTACAACTAAAAACTAGAAAATAATTCTAAGTTGTGAAGAGTTCATGTTACAAGGGGAGAAAACCAAACTTAAGTTTTTAACAAAATAATTTAATTCAGAGTGAACAGGGTGGGGTGTGTATCTCTACTGTGGTTCATAACTAACCTATAATATATAGTTGCCTATAGAAGGATTATGATAAATAACAAGCACCCCACGCTTTTTACTCTGAATTAAATATATGTATTATTACTCTGAATTGAATTCAGTCGTACATGTTGTTTGCGCGATTCTTTAACGATCAGCGACATCTAGAGAATTTTTTTTTAACTACTACGTTTTACAGTCTGTCACATTGTAGATACGGTTTTGTGCAGTATGCGCTGGATTGGTGAAAACGCGATTAAAAAAAACTTCTTCATTTATTTCCAGGATTGTAGGTAGAGAGACAACTTCTTCCCATGGGTTGTTTCTTCTTTATTGTTGCTGGTTGGAGGTCGGACACAAAAAAAGTCGCCTATTTATACTAAAACTGGTTTTGGTTTTCATTTTTGTAATTGGCCAACCAAAAATTTTTATTTATTGACACATTATTCAGATCGCGCGCGATAGTGCTGTCTCTCTTACTCTCAAGGATCTAAAAAAGAATTTCTTAATACTGGCGGTCCTAATAAAGATAATGAGGAACTGTTTTCATATTATTGCATTGTCATCGGTCCTTGATAGGTGTGCAAA
>DVZL01008054.1:0-10438 GCA_018236625.1 Lasaia peninsularis
ACTTAGGAGGGACGGCCTCATTTGAATAAGTATTCTGAGAATAAAGTGTGGCTTTATGTTTTCCTTTGGGTGTTTTTTTCTTTGTTATGCAAAACAATGTTCCACCTTGTTTAGGTACAACAACAACACGCTTTATTTTTGAGTGAAACACTCTTTTGAAGTTAAGCTTTTCTGTATAAATTATTTTATTTTCATTGTTAGAAGAGACAGTCTTTTGCAAATATAATGGTGACTTTTCATAGCGCAACCTTTGCTATAATTACAGGGAAATATATTTCGCCCGAAATACGAGGCTCAAATAAAGTACCAAAACCCTATTGCCCTAAATATTTATTTTTTCTGGTCTTTACTAAATTGTCAATAAATGTAAAGAATACCGCTTTATCTATCTATATAAATAAAAATGAACCTCTAAATGTGTCGCTAAGCGCAAAACCGAAAACGGCTAAATCGATTTGGGAGTTTGCTTTTTTGTTGTATTTGAAGAAGTCTGAGGAATGTTTTTATGAAAAGAAAACAATCGGAAAATTTCAAGGAACATAGTTAAAAAACCTTACTTAGTTTTTATCAATATGGGGCGGTACGAAGTTGACGGATCACCTGTTTCTCTATAATACTTTAATAAAAAAAATCAGAGTAAAATACGTGGGCTGCATTTTATTACTGATAATAACTATTTCTCAAAAAAAGTTGCCAATATAATGATTGTAATATTTAAGATATCAATTGAATTATTATTCAGTTGATAAATTAAATTTTCTTATAATTTTATTTTGAGGTGATTAATTATGAATGATTGTTCGACCTTCTACTATCGTAATAGAAACTCTTTGTTATTGAAAAATATTTTCAAATATAATAATAGAAGCAATAAAGCAAATTTAATAGTAAAAGCAATAAAAGCGTGTTTTTTAGTACATTTAAACTATGCCTCTGTGATGTAACGGCACAGCTGTCGCCTCGGTCGGTGCAGGTTGGGCAATTGGCGATAGGCCTGACACCAATGGCATTATGGACCTCAGTACCTTGGCTAATCGTGGGTGTCCTAGTGTATCTATTGGACTTACGAGTCATAGATATACTAGCACATCTCTGTCTACTCCTTCAGGGATAATAGGCGTAAAGGTACTTTTTTTTAACTATTATTTATTAGGTTTATATTGATTTTCATAGACTAATAATTTTACACAATTCAATAAGCTTCTTCTACACTAATATACATAGGTAAAGAACCCAAACCTTTTACAAAAACACCGTCGCATCAATCATTTGTCTAGAAATCCTCTTAAGACGAGACGTCCAGATATATTGAAAATGTTGAATATGCTTAAGAAACAAACTCTGACACACCTGTGTATGATCTTATGAATATATATTGGAATTAATAATATGTTGTTATGGACACAAATCTTTATGTCGCTTATGTGCTTTACATTTTTTTATATTATGCGAAGATAAGCTCATGGGTCTATAGGCCACGATTGTCTCTTACCACCAGTATCTAAGAGTACCATATATTTTTAGGTGCGTCGTTGTCCTGTGGCCATAGGCAGAGGGACATATTTGTGCACCCATGATCTCATTGATAAATAGTGTATTAGTAGTTGCTGCTTTAACAACGAATGCTACAATCAGACTCAGAATAAAGTTCCCAAAACAGATAATACGGAACCCTATTTCGTGCGAGTCTGACTTAGTCGATTTTCCAAGTTTGCTAGGTAATGCATTTTGTGCGAGTCTGACTTAGTCGATTTTCCAAGTTTGCTAGGTAATGCATTTTGATGTGTTACCAAGGTTTTTTTAGTCCGTGGGCAGTGGTTCATATTCCATCCCATAAAAAAACTTACAAATTGTTTTTTGGCTAATATATTGTAATAAAGTTTTAAAAAAGTTGTCATAGTTACACTAATTATAACTTAAAAATAACTAAACCTATTTGGCTATAATTTGGTGGGGAGGTAGCTTAGACCCAGGAGACGGACATAGGATACTTTTATATCCTGTTCATATCGGAATTCATATCGGGTAGTTCTAAGTATTGGTGA
Organism: Lasaia peninsularis; assembly: GCA_018236625.1. Taxonomy (NCBI): domain Eukaryota; kingdom Metazoa; phylum Arthropoda; class Insecta; order Lepidoptera; family Riodinidae; genus Lasaia; species Lasaia peninsularis. The sequence continues at coordinate 2,046 of DVZL01008054.1, forward strand.
ACATCTATTCTTAATAGCCTTAAGTAGGGCCGGCACAAAGTTTGCCGGGACAGCTAGTTATTAATAAAAGTATTAATTATTCGATAGAAATTTCATATAAATTTTAAACTTCAACGAGGAAAGTGATTATATTTTATACTTTTTAAACCCTGTGGAATATACTAAAGCTGTTTTGACATTGACATTATCTCAGTTATACACTCGCGGATTCGAATTTCACTTATCTCATGTTGTGTTTCCTAGAGTCGACACAGCGCTTATAAAATTCTGTTTAATATAAATATATTGGTTTTACTTGCATTTTACAAACTATTAATATGATCCTACTAGTCCTACTTAATATTATAAACGCGAAAGTTTGTTACTCTTTCACGAAAAAACTATAGGACGGATTTGGATGAAACTTTACAGTAAGATAGCTTATAGTGTTACAATATGAGAATGACACGTATGCTACTTTTTAACCCATCACATAAAAAAGAGGGTATGTTTTTACATAATAATTCGTATTATAAATCGGAAAATAAATCTACTCTTAGAAAGTTATCTAGTATGTTAATAGAAACGCGGACTTGTTCGGAGAGCTGGTATTAAATAAATTTATTTCGACATTTGTACGTGTTATTTTGGTAACAAATCACATTTTGTTTGTTTAGTTGAGTGGGATCAGAGTCCAATTTTGACGAACGAGGTCCCGAGTTCGATTCTCGGCAAACAAGTAAAAAAAATTCTTATGAGTTTTTTTTGTAAAACGTAATGTTGGCTGAAATTGAATTTGTGCCCAATATGGGGACGGATTGTCACATTATGGAACCTAATACCTTTAATAATTGTGAATATCTGTGTACCTCTGCCTTCTCTTTCGAGAATATGGATGTGGCGATTTTTTGTTAGTTCGAGGTTAGGTACATGTACATGTACCAAAAAAATAAACAGAAGTTTTGAATGTAAAAAATACGCCAGTAGACAGGAAAAATGATACTTGTAGTTATGAGAGTCATAGTTTACGCTCGATTTAAAAACCGGCCAAGTGCAAGTCGAATAAGGGCACGAAATGTTCTTTACCAAATTATATATGGTACGTATAATAAATAATAGTTTTAAAAAACTAAAAACCACGCTTTTATTACTTGTACAACTAAAAACTAGAAAATAATTCTAAGTTATGAAGAGTTCATGTTACAGGGGAGAAAACCAAACTAAGTTTTTAACAAAATAATTTAATTCAGTGTAAACAGTGTGGGGTGCATTATACTTCGGTTCATAACTAACCTCACATATATAGTTGCCTATAGAATGATTATGAACAAGCACCCCACGCTTTTTACTCTGAATTAAATTATTTTCTTAAAAACTTAAATTTGGTTTTATCCCCTGTAACATGAACTCTCCATAACTTAGAATTATTTTTTTAGTTTTTAGTTGTACAAGAAATAAAAGCGTGTTTTTTTAGTTTTTTTAAACTATTATTTATTTTATTTTTGATTTTTTAGTCTTAGCAAAATCTTTAATATTGGGGAATTAACTAAGAATTTTTAGATTTTTTTCTTTGTATCATCAATCAACGGGAATTGATCCAAAATTTACTAATAGACTTATATTTTATATATACAAAACAGTAGTACTTCAAACTTGCGCGATTCTTTAACGGTCAGCGACATCTAGTGATTATGTGCCCTAAATCTACCAATATGGTATAATATGAGTGCTGGCAACACAAACCTATGACGTATGTCCACGTTTTTGCTATTACATTCTACTAAACTCAGCCACAAGTGGACCGGTCAATTAGCGGATCTCTGTAATTATCAGCGGTCCCTTAACGCCACTTTGCTAACCATCTGACGTTTGTGTCGCTAATCTGCAGCTAGTTAACCAGTGTACGCGAAAATCGTCTGATCAACGGGACTGTGACCAGATCGCTAATTGCGGACTCATGCGCTGAGTGATTTATACCTTCAAACTACTGCCAATAGTTTTTAGCGTCTATGATATACGATTGAAACTCTTAGCATCTGATCCTTCCACTTAAAACAGTTTCATAATGGTCGTTTATTTTTAGGATCCTGTATCCAAAGGGTAAAAACTGTGTGTAATAAACTGTGATAGACAGTTAAAGTTGTCACAGATGATGTATTTCTGTTGTGTTGTGTGCCGCTATAGCAATTACTAAAAAATATAGAATAACATAATATTTAATGAGGGCATACAACGAACTACCTGTCCCAACCATTAGATATCGCAATCTATATTTTTATCGTGGTATATATGAGGAATAGTCACTTTATATATTCTTAGAATATTTTATTACAAATTCACTTCAAAATAAATAATTACAATTAAAGTGTATGTGTAAGTCGTGGCATTTTTTTTTCTTCTTTAAAAAAAAGGTTTGGTCTAAGATCCGAACTTAAGCCAATTTTCACTGAGCTGATAATAGAATAAAACTTATTTTATAATAAATTTAATATATTAAAGAATATATTAAAAATGGGTTGCCAAAAAAAATCCTGGACCCTTCCTTCCATAGTTTACGTGCCGAGCATGCGCACTTTCTTTTATTCAAGGCCCCAACAGAGACGACTGCAATGTTCCGTCCTTTATTATTACACAGTATATCCGGGGTAGGGATCTCTATCACTCGTTTTCACACGCGTGGAAATTTAAATCTTTTAAATTCGCAAATCTCTATAAGGACCAACTTTTTTGCAGACAACCCTATATTAACGTGTTGGTAATAAAACAGCGCTTATCCTGATATATATATTTTTTCTATGATCATAACAAACATTAAACATTAGATAAAACATAATTTAAAAAATATATATTTTTCCAGGATTTTTTATGGCAACCCATTTTTAATATATTCTCTAATATATTAAATTTATTATTAAATAAGTTTTATTCTATTATCGGCTCGGTGAAGGTCGGCTTAGGTTCGGATCTTCTACTAGTTTGTACGGGACCCGTAGTGCCCGAGTGTTATTTGCATTTGACTGATTTTATTAAGTAGAATTAAATGTGAGCGGACGTAGTATGTCAAAATTCTTGAATCATAAATTGGAAATTCTTAATAGCGATATTTAAAACATAATCAAGCTGAATTTTTAAACATTTTGTTGAAGTGCTACCTCCAGATATTAGTTTTAGTTTCATGTTTTTTATGACATTGTATCTAACGTGACTTGATTCGTCAACTTTCATTATACTCGTATCTTATAGCCGTATTGAAATTTGATGACCATTTTGTAAATGACACTCGCAAAACTTAGTCATACATTGAATCTAGAAATTAAACTTCTAACAACGATCTGGCTGCAATATTAAACATCTATCTCATTCTCATAGGGCCGACTTTATCACTCACATAAGAACGGTTTATTTTGATTCTGTTAATCTAATCTAATAATACCTTTAAACGAGCAATTCTTGTATCAGCTATTTCGGAAACGGCTCAAACAATTTTCTTGAAATTTTGTATATAGTTTTGTATTGGGTTTCGGGTGCGATAAATCGATCTTGCTAGGTTTTTTTCAGGTTTTACTTCTTAATTGTGTTTTCATTGAATAAAAACCTGTATCATTACAATATAAAGCTAAATTTCGCCAAAGCTTATGAAGTTAGAATAACTCAGTTGGGAAATTGGGTGCGCTTTAACGCAGGAAACTCGGGTTCGAATCTCAGTCGGATTATTTCTTTTATTTTTTTTCTTTTTCTTGAGAAACTCTTTCTCACAAAAAATTATTTCTTTTTGTGAAAAAAATTCCAAAAAAACCTGATGTACTAAAAAAACACCGAGCAAAGCTCGGTCATCCAGGTACTTTCGCTAAATACTGGATAACGTCTCTTTCTGGCAGTTTTGTTGTAATAGTAAAGTAACCGGCCTTATAAGAATGAGATAGATTTTAATATTGCGGACCGGTTGCATAAAAATATTACAAAAACTTTGCAAAAACCTTAGATTGTTTTGTTTTAGATTCTTAAAAGGGAACTATCGCTTTTAAGCATTGTAATTATATGAGTTACTAGTGTGTCGAAATTACTCGTATGAGTTAGTATTTATTTATTTAGTTAATGTTTTTATATATCATATACAAATATTTTATACAAAAGGCGTCCAAAGGTTTGCTGGTAGAGATTGCTACCCATTAAGTAGCAATCTCTACCAGCCAACATTTGGACCAACAAAAAAAAAAAGAAACAACAGAGGCAAATCTGAAAGAACTGCTGTATAGCACTCAACAAACTAAATTATTGGTAAGAGGCGAGCATAAGTTAACTGGGTCACTACCCACACGGCCACTGGTGGTAGAGTGCTGTGCAGCTACTGGGCCGGGTATGGATCCACCGCCCTACCTATTCCTGCCGCAACAACGACACTATCTAGTTCCAGTCCGGAGGGTAGGGTAGCCGATGGACTTACACATAAGATGTTATAGCCTGACCACAAAATAGCGACGCACCTACTACTATGGTGTCTATGACTTCAGTTGTCTCTTACAGTCAGAAGACCCGTGTGCTTGTTTGCGATTTTATCTCATTAGAAATACTTCCAGCAAGCAATGGAATCGTTATATACCAACGCCGAAATTTGTGCTTGTATAATGTATGTTATACAATATGTTAAATATTATATACACCATTAGAAGCTATGTGTAGTTGTGTCAATTTCAAAATAATATTTCAGCATTTCTTTTCATATTTAAAAAATCCGTCAAGTGCAAGTCGGGCTTACGTATGAAGGGCTCAGTGCCATTATCTATAAAGATATTTCTTGCAATTTATAATTTATAATCTGCGGCAATAGAAATACATCGTATGTGAAAATTTCAAGTGGCTAACTATCATCAATATTTATTATAAAAACTTCAAAAAATCAAGTTTGTGAATTATGAGAACATCCTTTATATATTTATTTTATTCTGTTTTTAGTATTTATACATGTATGTGTTACAGCGGCAACAAAAATACATTATCTGTAAAAATTTTAACTGTCTAGCTATCGCGGTTGATGAGATACAGCCTGAAGACAGACAGCCAGATAGCGGAGTTTTAGTAATAGGGTTAAGTTTTTTATCATTCGGGTACGGAACCCTAAAACACCATACTAGGTTATTCCTTTAGTAATATTTTATGGAAGGTCACCGTCCTCTACTAAGGATATAATTACTTTAGATCAATATTGGGCGTCTTATTAATTGAAATGTGGGTTTTATACCAGAAAGTTTTGACACAGCTATTATAAGAAATTGTTTCTATATTCAATCACATGTGGTTTAACCCTTCTGTGGAGCGTAGTTGATGTCTGACTTTAAAACACGAGGTCTCAGGCTTAATAATTCCCGGCTACGGCAATTTGTTTTCAATTTGCCTGATCGTAAATATTTTACATAAGTTATTTATTTGTTGTTCGTTTGCAGAATGAGAAACCGGCTGAGTGCGAATCGGAGTTACGCACGAAGGGTCCCGTATCGTTATCTAAAAAATACATCAATAAAAATCACGTTATAAACATACAATTTCAAAGTAGTTTCTTACTTTACCGTTATCGAAATATGGATACCGACATCTATTGATCCGGTGGGGCGATTTCTTGTTATAGCAGCAACGGAAATACATCATCTGTGAACTCTTCAACTGCCTAGCTATCACGGTTCATGGGATAGATCCTCGCAATAAACAGATTTACAAACATATCTTAAATTTATTTTGCTAAGTATTTCTATGTATTAATAACATTGACAAAAACCAACAACACATGCACATAATTTGCTTTCTTTAGATCAGTTTATGTAATTTATCCAGGGATATTTATTAATATTTATTTATTTAGTAATAGAATCCCGTTTTTATCCATTGGGAATGGAATACGGAACCCCAAACACAAAGTAGCGTATGATCTCCGAAAATGCCAAAAATCAACGTACACTATAAAGTGGTGTCACAAAATACGTTCGAGTTAATAATAAATGTTCTACAATCACACAAGTCTTCGGATTATGTACAGTTTGACGACAGTGGTCATAAAACAACTCTTTTATTACCTATTCCTATCCACCTGGCAGTGAAGACTGTAACAAGGTGATACGATCAAATCTCAACAAAGTTCTTACAGCATTGTTTCCATTGTTTATACCTTTATCCAATTAGTTTTATTAAAGAACATATAAGTCGCATGAACTTGCAACGTGAAAGTATTACGGCTTTTATGTCTTAAGTCGGTGCATTTTCTTGTTATTTTTACTAGATATTGGAAGGTAAACAAGCAGACGGATATTCTGGCGGAAATGGTGCGTTGCCAACCCGAGGCTGAGATGGTAAGCCTCTTGTGTCAGCGAGCACTGACGCCATTGTGGCAGGAATAGGATAGTATTAGAAAAAAACCTATTACTAAGACTCCGCTGTCTGTCTGTTACCAGGCTATATCTCATCAACCGTGATAGCTACACAGTTGAATTTTTTATATATGACGTATTCCTATTTTCAATATAAGAACAAATACTAAAAACAGAAAAAAATAGGTATATGAATAAAAAAGTGACTTTTTGTCGTTTTTATAGATAATAGTGATAGCGAGACAGTTAAAATATTTACAAATGATGTATTTCTGTTGCTGCTTAAACAACAAATACTAAAAACAGAATCAAATAAATATTATGTTAAAGGTGCTCCCATACCACAAAGGTTTTTATAGATGATGGCACGGGACAGGAACAGAACGACTCGCACTTGACGGATTTTTCTATTGTACTAAATAAATTATTCTCCTAATAATACGTCATTATGTTGTCGAAAAATTTACTACTAGTGGTGTATGCTATATACTTTGTTATATTATTATTATACATGAAATCACTCTATTTTCTGAAATAAATATTTATTATTATTTGTATCTGGATGCCTATTAATTTTTTTCTGGTAAACTTAATTTCTACTTATACGCTTGATAAATATAAGTACATAATTTGCTTACTTTGTTATATCTAGGCTAGGCTAGATCAATTTATGTAATTTATCAAGTGATAAGTCAGTCACTTTATCAAGCGTAAATTGGTTACGGTTTCAGATAAACTGAAAAAAACTCATTGAACATTTTTCCCTACTACCCTCGACCACAGAGGTGATTTTTACTGTACAATGTTTAGGTAGGTACACTTACACTTTTAACTTAGAAACAAGTTTCGGCTGTTTTTAGTCAACTATTCGGTGGAAGCCTTCCGATATATCATTCAAAATTTAGTCTACACATTATTCGTATCACAAAGTTGTGCTTGAGAGGTAACTGAATCGCAGATAGTTGAGAAAATCCAATTATCACTACTACAATGGGTCACGAAACAATCTAAACTAAGAAAATTAATCTTCCAAGTCCAGAGAGCACTGTCTGTGCAAACTTAGACAATGGGTTTATAATTCATCGGTTTTGGCCCATCGGAAGCCGATCGCGACTGGCATTCTATCTGTGCTTCAGGGGAAATAATTACAGTCACTTCTAATGTGTAAGTACATTACTCTTCTATGCCAAATAACACAAGTAAAATTTTCATCCTCTCTGTAGAATATCAACTACTTTCTTAGCAGGCAGCTTGTAAAAGGCGAGCATAGGTTAACCGGGTCACTACCAACATGACCACTAGTGTTAGAGTGCTGTGCAGCAGCTCCTCCGGTAGGGATCTACCTAATCTATTCCTGCAGATATAATAACATTGTCGTGTTCCAGTCCGGAGGATGGGGTAGCCGGTAGATTTACACAATAGACTTGCACATAAGGTCTAACAACCCAACCACAGGGCAGCGGTGCACCTACAGCATCTATGATGTCTCTTACCATTAGGATACCGGTGGGCCTGTTCGCTGTCTTATACATTAAAAAGGAAATCGTCACGCCTATATCCTTGACATGATAGCCAGAGATACCTGCGATTAGCGGTATTAGGTCCAATGATGTGTCAAAACTATCGCCATATCGGACAGAAATTCCGGATTTCCTTACGATGTTTTCCTTCATTGAGAGCCTTCAGAAAATGTATTTAAGTTATAAAAACTCATTGGTACATGGCAGAGTTTGAACCTGGACTATCGAAATGAAAGCCCGAAACACGTACCACTCGACCATAGAATAAAATAATAACTATTTCAGTCAACTTTAGTACTACAACGACGGTAGTGAGTAGTCGACTTTGACGACCACCACCATTTACGAGCTGTCACATCATGGTAGTTTACGGTAGACAGGGTTAAAATAAGTAGGATGTAAATTAATACTTATAAATAATAATAAGATAATTAGTATTAGTATGTTATATAAATTAAGTGTTAAAATATTTGCACACCACATTGTGGTAGAATATGTTGGTATAATTAAAAACTTTTGTTTTGTAACAACTTTTAAA
>DVZL01008055.1:0-10438 GCA_018236625.1 Lasaia peninsularis
ATATATTGTTTTGTTTTTAGTATTTGTTGTTATAGCGGTATCAGAAATACATCATCTGTGAAAAAACTTTCTACTTATCAAGATTCATGAGATACAGCCTGGTGATAAACAAACGGAGAGACGGCTAGCGGAGTCTTAATAATTTTTACCCTTTGTGTATGGAACCCTAAAAACACATCGACATTAGATGGGAATTGCCACATTTCATGAAAAAAGTATAATATCGCAACGAATAAATGATGACAATAAATTATTTTATATGATTAAAGTACTTTTATTATTGCTTAAGACGTATAAGGTGAGGTCAATCAATAAAACACCCGGCGGATGAATGAAATCGATTTTTGATACGAGACCTGTTGACATGTTAATATATAGTCGTAACCTTAAAACATAATCTCATTAAAACGAGTGATGCGATTCCTCAATACAATTGACCCCGCAAATACTGACTTACTATTGGATGAGTTTTTCTGACGTAAATAGATTTTATGGGTGCTCTTACGGTGAAGGAAAGCAAAAGGAAAAGCCGTGAGGAAAACTCGGGATATTTGCCCTGTATGGCGACGGACTTGCCACCTATCACATCATGTTACCTAATATCGCCGGCTAATCGTGGGTGCATATGTACCGCTACCTACCATTTCAGGGATATCCGCGTGATGATATTGTTTACAAAACTTGGTCCTTGTCCATTTTATAAACATAGTATGTGTTTATATCTTACGTTTTTACACCAAAACAACATGAATGATAACAAAATAGGTCTTTTATTCGATCGAACGAACTTTTTTTAATATCGTTGAAAAAGAAAAATAGTAACGATTTTACATGTGTATACAGGTTACTTAATTGTGAAAGACTATGTCTTTTTTATATGTCTGTTCATTGAAGATTTCAATTCTTAATACTAGCTGTTTGTAATTGTAGTACTTAGTAAAATTTAGTTTGGGGTTTACTAAATAAACCAATAAAATACAAAAAAAGTCAAACTAAAAATATTGGCCGGTGTATAGTATATTGTCTAGTACGAGTGGAAATATTAAACAAAGTCAATAAAAATCATTGCCCCCGTAGGGGTAGTAGGGATGCACCCGCGATGAGCCGACGATATTCATAGATCCCATGATGTGACAATTGACAAGTATATCCACAAGGGGCACACATCCAGTCTCAGAAAATATTATATTTTCCAGGTAAATAAAAAAAACTTACAAGAACAAGTTGCTTTACCCAGGAATCGTACCCGTGACCTCAATTCTAAAAATCAAATCAAAGTATTTTTAACTACGAAAAAAAGATTTTTCAAGATTAGGTTAATATTAATTAAAAATGTACAGAAAAATATATATAAATAAATATAAGGTCTCAAATTATTGCAGGTTCATGGCTTCAGGCCGTATGTGTGGAGGTCAAGCGGCTGGACGGCCGAGTACTAGAATGTGCTAAACACACGTAATAAAAAAATACTAAACACATTTATTTATCTACAAATCTTATTTATGTGTAAACGTTTTCGCAATAGCAATCTCGCTCGCTATATTCCCATGGCTAATAAAATTTACACATCAGTAAATATATTTAATTACATCTATACCTATAGTCCCACCCATATTTTCGAAGGACTTGGTAGATATATATTAGGCAAAGTCCTTCGCCATATCAAGCACAAATCCAATCCCAGACAACGTTATGTTCTTCAGTTAAATTGAAAAAAAAAACTATCCAGTGCGAGTTGCACACGCGTACTAAGGGTACCGTTACAAGTTGGCAAAGTTTAACCGGGAATCATACCCGGTACCTTGTGCGTCAAAGTCGGACATCGACTGTTATAATATAAGTATCTATTTGCTTAAACCTTTTACCGTAAGTGAGTGACGATTTTTCTTTATTAAATATAACCCATTTCCTAAACGAAGGGTATTAATTTATAATTTTTAACAATGAAGCAAAGTTCTCGCAAAGTCATCTTCTATCGGGCAAGATTTTAATATCGATGCCTTTTCAATGACACGGGTTCATTAATCCGACAAACTTGATTGACAAACTCGGACTAGCCTTTTTAACCGCGACTTTACTGCAAAATTATATCCATATCGATATTATATCAGATTATTATTATGTGCAATTAGTTTTTAACAAATACACATCTCATAAAGCTCGCATTGCGTCTTTGAGCTGGGGGCGACTGAAAAACGTTTGTGGTCTATTGAAGCATTTCTGAGTTCGCTCCTTTTGCCAAAATAAAGTCAAGGTTTTAAAATAAAACTTATATATATGTCAATAATTAATTTCATTGTTTTTTAGTCTAAGTGTGTAAAAGTTATAAGTGATTTCTTTTATGGCAACAAATGTTTTATTTATATATCAAACTTTAAAAACCGATTTTAATAAAATAAGATATTTTGTTAGTGAAAAATCATATTTAAAAATTATATGTTCCGGCTAAGTCTAACAAGGTCCGTGTATAACGATACGTACTAAAAATGTTGGGTATCACTACCCAACGGATACCACTTTCTACACAAAAGGAGGTATTTTTTCAACAAGAAATCACAACACATTTACAAAAATGAAAGACATTCAGCAAAATAAAACTAAAGGAATTTAAATAATAATCTTATAGTAATATTACAAATGCAAAAGTTTGTGAGTACGTCTGTATAGGTGTTTGTTATTCTTTCACGAAAAACCTACTAGACGGATTTGGATGAAACTTTACAATAATATAGCTTACCCATGAGAATAACACATAGGCTACTTTTTATTCGACTGCCCCAAAAGAAGGTATGTTTTTACGCAATAATTATTTTAAGTCGGTCAAAATTCTGCCTTTTTATATTTCACGCGGGCTAAGCCGCGAACCGAAAGCTAGTACGAATATAAATGTGAAATACTACTAAACTACTGAACCTATTTTAATGAAATTTATTACAGAGATAAAGATGATTTTTGATTGCCATTTTTGTTAAGACATTTTACACATAAAAATACATATAAAAAAATTACTTTCCAAACGAAAACGAAGCGCGGGCAAAAGCTAACAGCGAGTAATAAAATATGTAGTTAACGTAACACGAATAAGTTTTGTATGACGAATTTATTCGTAATAATACTTATGAGTATGAGAACATCGCGCTCAGGTGAGGTTTTGTTGGTTAAGAAGTGGCGCGGTATGAAATTGGCACAATGCCGTTATAACACAACACTTTGGCCCCATTTTTTATGATCATAAATGTAGCGCAGATGGTCATCGATCTTCGTTTTGTGTTACCTCACTTAGACATTACTAAGTAATGAATTGCCTTCAGATACGGAAAATGGATGGCCACAGCCAGTTACTACGTACCTATTATAATTGTGTGGTAGTAACCGTTTGGGAACAGACTAAATTCAATAATTTACTAAAAAAACTACCAAAATTAGACTTGAAAAAATCGTCACGCCTATTATCCTCGAAGGGATAGGCAAAGGTGTGCTAGTATATCCACGAACCGTGACTTCAGTAGATATACTAGAACACACACGATTAGCCAAGGTACTAGGGCCTAGAGTTTTCTTTCATCATCAAATAGAAATACCTTAAAACGAAATTTAGTATGCAAAACAAAAGGGGCAGAGATACAGTATATAAATAAACAAAACGAATAAAATAATGTTGATTCTAGCGAGATTAATGTTACTATAATCAAATTATAACCGATACACGATACAATTATCTCAGTATTAATTGAGATAACTAAGAAATCGGTATAAAAACATTACAATCCATTATTAAATGCATAAACAATAGATTATCTAGGGAGCGTGTAAAAAATACCGTCACGTCTATTTATTTACTGTCATTACTTTTGTCTTCATCCTAAGCCTGATCCTGTTTCTATATATAGCAAGTGTTACTACCAATAGTAAGAGGCTACTGTCTACCGGGTGGTGGGGTTGTCACACCTCACATTCCAACGCTTTATTAAAATTTGTATTGTGATTTTTTATGCCCTTTGAAATAAAGTTATATTTCTATAATTTTCTAAGTTAAATATTAATTTTATAATTTAACCTACAATTTATTTGCATGTATTTTTATATTATTTTTTACAATTAGACATAATAAACAATATTCCCCACTTTAGGCGAAAATAATTTGAAGTTGGTATCCCTACGTAGTGGTTTCTTTACGTTTGTCATTTTTTATTTGTGTGCCTTTAGTAACGGACTAACACTGAACGATGTGTAGAATTAATTAAATTTATATGGCTTTACGCCTCTGTGGTGTAACACTACGGCTGTTGCCTGTTAAAACCGTTAACCGCGTAAGGTCCCGGGTTCATATCCCAGGTCGGGCAACTTTTCTCAAATGTTTTTCAGATTATTCTGAGTACCTAAGCATTACATTGCCCGAATTGAATGTGCCCGAAGTGGCGATGACATTATGGGCACTAATACTTTGGCTAATCGTGGGTGTTCTAGCATATCTACTGGACTTCCTAGACTGGACTGGACTGGAGTCATGGATATACTAGCACACCTTCGCCCACCTTTTCGGGTGATAATAGGCGTTAAGGTACTTTTTTTACTTGTTAGTTTTACAAGCCCTGACGATGCTGTAAAAAGTGAATTCAGGTTGGCTAAAGTGTAGTGTGAAAATTCATATAAAAAATATTGTGGAATAGAACAAGTGTATGTTAATAAAGAAAACATGTATACTTCTTATAATGATGCGAGGCACTAAAGAGTAACGGGACTAACCGTAATACATAAGACAACCGTTCGTAGTTTGTCTTATACTAACGAGGTGGTAATCAGTTTCTTTTATTCTTCCGTAAACTACCTTCCGTAAGCAAAACGGCTTGAATATAGAAATAATATTCATAGACAATCCGATCAAACGACATTCCTATGGTCGAGGTCGGCAAAACAAATACCCTTTGGATTAATGATAAGTACACTCCAATTCCGGGGTTACATTTGTAAACGTACGAAGGCCGTTTTGACAGATGTCAACATTCATACAGATAATAAGAAGCAGTCTCTTTAATTAATTACACGTATATTTAAGCTGTGTGCCGTCCGAGTCACCTGGCAGATTTACAGGTGATCAATTCTTCACTGGGACCCTTGACTGACAAAAGGGACCAATTTTTTAGGGTTCCGTACCGAAAGGGTACAAACGGAACCCTACTACTAAAACTCCGCTTGCTATCTCTGTCTGTTTTTCCGTCTGTCTATCACCAGGTTGTATCTCATGATCATCACTGAACCCTATTCCTAAGACACCGCTGTCCATCTGTGCGTCGATCTGTATGTCTATCTGTATCTCGTGAACCATGCTAGCTAGACAGTTGAAATATTCACAGAGGTATCTCTGTTTCTAAACTTGAAACATTATACAAAAAATGTGATTTTTTAACGTTTTTTACATATTATAAGGAACCCTTCGTACGCGAGTTCAAATCACAATTAACCGGTCCTTTTACTATGCGGAACACGGGCAGGTAAACCATGATATATGATGATATGATGAGGTAAGCTGACGAATTATAGACAGCGGTGTGCTAATGGTGCGTTGCCAACTAGATATTATGTTAAATCTTCTTCATAAATGTTCATTGCAAACTTTATTGAAAAATATGGATACGTCCAACTATTTTCCTATGAAGAAGATAAGAGGGGAATGGGAGCTATCACTAACACCGTTACTATGAATAGATGGTTGAGTTTTCGACAGCTCATTCGCATCACCACCACCTTGGTTTTAGCCATTCCAATGGCCATAATATCAGTGCTCGCTAATGTTGTATTTCGGTTAACTTTCACCTATAACCTCATTTTGGCATCCTCCTATCTTTAGTATAGGTGACGCATATCTCTTATCATCTCGAAATCCCACACAAAAATGTAAATTCTTATATTACTTGCATCTGTATAATAATTGTTCATAAAAATATCCAGGTCATTATAAAACGCTTACTCGAAAAGAGCTACAAATGTTGGCGCTGCGAAATGTCCATTTCCTTTCGGTGAAGTTATTTGAAAGAGGCGCATAGTGCAGTGTCAGCAGTCCAAGCTCCCCGACAACATAGTCCTCGAGTTACGTGTGTCGCCATAACCATGTTTCTCATATAACATTTCAAAGCGCATAGTGCCTTGCGTAACTTCCGCCCATGTTATTTATCTTTTTAAAACACTTTCGATGTCTTTTTAAATTGATAACTCCGCGCAAAAATATATATTCATAAAAATCTCGCAACACGATGTTTGTCCGGGCTGATTTCCGAAACCACTGGATGATTTTTATTTCACAGATATATAATTTTGTAGAATTTAAAATGTTAGTTTTTATCCTGATGTCATAAGGAGAACTAAATAACATAAAAACGCGGGTGATGCCGCGGGGAACAATTGTATAAATATATAAAGTACCTTCACGCCCATTATCCCCGAAGTGTTAAGCAGAGGTGTGCAAGCATATCCACGACTTGTAAGTTCAGTAGATATTCTAGGAAACTCACGATTAGGCAAGGTGCTATGTTTCATGATGTGATAGGTGGCAAGCCTAACACTCCGGGCGCATTCCAATGCCGGATAATGTAATGCTTACTCAAAATAATCTGAAAAACATTTAAGAAGGGTTGCCCTAGGAATTGAACTCGGGACCCCACGCGGCTAATGGTATTAAATGGTAAAAAAAAACTATTAAAACGGCAGGACTGATTTTTGTGATTTTTTTTAGAACATATTTATTTTAGATGATATCGCACCCTTGTGATATAGAGGCAAAATTCTAAATCGTAATCTTGGCAAATGTTTTAGATACCTACCTACTCTGAATTCCTACATCACAGCTTTTATTTCCAGTTACTTAATATTTAAGTATTTAATATTGTGAAATTTGACAGATTTATCTTTCTGTCAGTAACAACCGGTAGAGAATATCATTTTGTACTCTTCGCATCTGAATTTTTTTTTAAATCCCTTATAATAATGAGGGCGTGGCTTATATAATATATAGGCAATAATAGAACAAACGAGACGAAGATCTTATTGTTATTCTCGAGCGCAGTAAAACTGCAAAAAATATTACATCGATTGAGTAAACGAAAGAAGGGCTTTTATATACATGTATTACTTTTCGTTACAAAATAATCATCAAAATATATTTGGAATTGAGGAAGCGATCGCGTAACAACCCTTTTTTCAGTCGGGTAAAATTAAGTGACATTTGTCACGTCTCATCGAACGTTACTGACCACAGTTTCACGTTATCACGACGATATAAGGTATCGAATCACGTCCTGACTGAATCATTCGCTTACTTATCTTTTAAGTATAATGTATTCGTTCATATACGGATTTTGTACGTCGATAAGATTATATTACGAGAGAGAATTCGTAGAAAATTCACTTGTTTACGTCTAAATATAAATAAGATTGAAATTATGGGAAAGGTTATTATATTTTTCATCACTGGCCTTTGGTGAGACATCCATGAATTCATATTTTAAACTAGCTATGCCGACTTCGACACGTTTTTGTTTCAATATTTTATTTTATACATTTCTAAAATAAAATTATAAAATTAAATAAAAACGCGGACAAAGTCACGGGAATAACTAGTAATACAATAATTTAATTGTACTGGAATCAATATAAAGTACCCAAAACAGGTATATAAGAGTTATAAACAAAAATAAAATTATTATTTTACAAACTCACGCCAAAATAGTAGTATAGTGTGACTTGATCAAGCAAAACACACAATCCACTCACAATGTAATTTTTCGCTTTAATAATGTAATTAATCGCTATTATACTTGCGAGTATCAGGCGTAGGCATGTGAAGTTATTTAGATCGGTAATTACTATGAACGTGTTTCGTTTTATCTCGCTTAATGGTATTAGGCACAAAGCTAATGAAGCTAAAATTTATCAAGAGCCTATTAAAAACCATTCCATTTTTTCCAAGATATCGCTTTTTACCGCGTCATTTTTTAACTTGTTTTTTGCAAAAAGCGAAACCGGTCGGCTATTTCACAAATAAATTTAAATCATAAGCGAAATATGAAAAAAACAGTTAAAATAAATAGTTTAAAACGACATTAAATATTTAGTGCTCGCGGTCTATTGCTTTTTTACAATTGACAATATTTTTTGTTTTGTAAATTGTTTTTTTAAGTTGACGTAACAAGGAAAAAATTATCGCACTTTTAGATTCATTTGCAACGAATTCATTATGGGAAAATAGAGACTGGAAGCTCGCAGTCCGTTGCTATCTTTCAAATACTCGTCAGAAATAAAAGAATAAAATACTTTAAACTTCGTATTTATATATATTCGGGACCCTCCAGAAGTAAGTTTTTTTGGCATAATTACTTAGGGAGTCCATCACCAAATATTGAAACTAAGAATAAGTCCAATAAGACATATAAGTTTATCCAACTTCAACCTTTATGGATACTTCTAAGTTTCAAAGACAACAACGAATTAGCCTTCTGTCTTTTTTATCCTTTAATCGAAACGTCTTAAATGGCGAAACAAACTGTGAGTAACAGTAGCAATTACATTTTAAATAAGCGTCATTATTGAAATATGACCCGACAAAGCAGTTTTTTCGTTGTTTAGCAACCATTATTATGTTTTATCTCGTGTGACATTTTATTTTTTACCAAAAGGGTGTCCCAGTGCATAATTGTTATTGAAGAAAAAAATAATTAAGTGTGTAAACAAATAAATAAACAATGGTAATTAGAAAATATTCAGAAAACAATCATGTCAACATTTATCAAATGTAAAGTTCAAATAATTACAACGCACTTTAAAATCTTTTCCAAATCCAAAACAAAGAAGGTGTATAATGTGACTCAAGCTAAGGCCAAAAAAAATGTTTAAAATAAATAAAATACCGTTGAAATTTTCAAATCTCACAAAGTTTTTTTTCTATGTATGTTTTCTTTCTTTTATAAATAGACTAGCGTTCCGCCCCCGCTTCACACGTGTGTCTAAGGCATGTTGAATAAATTAAAAAAACGTCATCAAGCACGTAGCTTTAAAAGTTTAATAATAATAATAGGGACAAACAGGAATGGGAATTGACTTTGTTCGATACTATGTAATGATTTCTTGGTTACACAGTTGGGTAGGAATATCTTAAAGTGCATAGAATTCCGTTATTTATCGTTTATAATTTTAGAATTTCTTTAAGCCTTAAACCATTGACCTATTGCCTATAATTTATTCCATTAGCACGAACAATCCATCATAAACTGTATACTTTTTAAGAAAATTTAATTTCCCTTGGTCTCAATAAACAAAATATATTATAAAGCTTTTGTTTAAGAAAGTCTAGATTGAATGTCTGGAGATTCAGTAATTGAATTATAATGCTCGGTTTTTATATACCATATTGAAGGTAGACATGTTTTCACTAAAGTTTGAAGTAATTTAAACTTAGCAATCAACATCTTAAATATTTTTAAAATAAAGAACATCGAAACTGTTTTTAGACGCATTTCGCTGAGATGCTTTGTATTATTAATTTATAATTTACAAACAAAACCCATGTTAAAAAAAACAAATATTTCGTAAAAATCGTAAAAGAGTAATTTACCGATAAAAATACCCCAAAGAATCATCACTGTCGAAGGTGATTGAATCCAATTTTTTAATTTATGTATGTAATTTTAAAGCACTATTTGGGGAAAAAATTGGTAATGACCACAACAAATCGTGTTTGGAATCCGAAACTTGTCTACGGACCGCGGCGTGCTTACTGTAGGGACCAAGGACCGACCTCCTTTCGCTGCAACACTGGCGCAATGTATGTCCAAACAAAATAACTAGACGAAGATGTCGGCGTACGAATTCGTAGCGGAAACTGCGCGACTTTCACTGCGGCGCAGACGCACGTATTGCTAAGCGTGCGAGCCTCGCGGCGTATTGATTAGTACTGAGTGTCGAGTGCACTTGTAGGCGGGTTGGCTGGAGGGGCCACCGGCCATCCAATCCAGTGCGATAAGGCCTGATAAAGCCTAAACCCACCCTGTCTAACTGACGACCTATTTGAGCATTATTTCACGCTTGTACGCACTATATAAAATACACATAAAATGCCAATTTCGTTCTATAATAATATTAACCGATTTAACTTTATAATATGTAAATATGTAATTAACAACGTGCATATATGAGTAACTATGAATTTATAACAAATGTAATTAAAACGCAGTAAAACTGCAAAAAAAATGTCGGCAAGAGAAAAGATGAGTTAATATATACTATCTGTCACGAGAAGGTATAAATTATGTAAACAAACGTTCAGAAGTTTCCAACATTTGTGTCTAAGGAAAAAAGTATTTATTTTTTTAAATATTTAATAAATTATTAGTAAAGGAATTGCTGCAAGCATCCGTAGCAAAATACGAATAGAAATAGAAATAATAAT
>DVZL01008056.1:0-10438 GCA_018236625.1 Lasaia peninsularis
CTGTCTGTTACGCTTTCACGCCTAAGCCACTGAACCGATTTTGATGAAATTTTGTACAGAGATAGAGTAGACCTTAATAAAGGACATAGGCTACTTTTTAACCGACTACATTAAAAAGAGAGTATGTTTTTTACGCAATAAATTTTTGTATTTTGTTTGTATGGTATGATATTCACACGCGAGCGAAGCCGCGGGCAACAGCTAGTTTTATATACGTATCTTCACTATGGCATCTTCTATAGATAGGTACGAAACAAAGACTTTTTGACTTTAAAAGATACCGATGGACACAGGTATTCTCTTTTTGTCACGCAGTACCTCAATTGTATAATTCTCTTTGTAAGATCCCCGTATTGGTCCGGGTTCCCAGTGTTGAATAGACCATCTGCTTTTCTACCGGTCAACTCGTTAGAGGCGAGCATAGGTTTAGTAGGTCACTATCAACAAAACCACTGGTTACAGAGTGCTGTACGGCGACTCACCACGATAAGATTCCATCACCTTACCTATTCATAGAGCCAGTAAAGGTAGCCAGTAGACTGCACATTAGGCCTAACACAGCGCTCACAGGACAGCCTATATGTATGGTGTCTAAGCCACGGTTGTCTCCCACCATTAGAAAAGCCCTATGTTCGTTGTATTGTCATAAAAAAATACACTATAATTAGTACACTACAAATTTTGTATATCCAGTTAGTAATAATAGTTGCTTGAAACAAAGCAAAAACAAATGAATCTCTACCACCTCCATGCAAGACAATCTAAACCTAGAAAAATATTTTTTAATGAAATCCGTAACATTTTTAATATTCAAAATAAATAAATAATAATTATATATATAATAATATATAAGTACATATTCAAAAGTCTCAAAATATTCTATTACGTCAAAGAAACGTTTTTTTACTAATAGACTGTATGTAGTTTGAAATAAAGCTTTTCATATATCTCAGTCGAAGCGAATATATCTTTCGATATATTCTTTCAACGATCAACATTTGTTTAATTTTTTTCTACTAATTGTTGAAGAAACTTTAGGCAGATTACTGAACGTTGGCAGCCCTATCGCGTGAATACGTACTTCACGGTTGTAGACATTAATATCAGGACCAAGTCACAATGTGAGATAACATTACTGTGCCGGTACCTACACGTAGTTTCGCTTAAAATTTTGAAACATTACTATTATAATTCTGAGTTATTCCAAACAACAACACGGGCGTAAATTTATTTGAATTATAATTTCACGAACTTTTTTAGCGGTTGCTTCCTTGTTTTTTTAAGCTGACCTTGCAACATATCAGTTTGACTTTAAATTGATTGTAATTTTATGTAAACTTTTTTGAAACATAGAAAGTGACTGGCTGAAAATAAAATAAAAATTGACAGCTGTCAAACTGATAAAAAGTGTAATTATCTGGTGCTTTATAAGATGGCGAGTTCTGCGATGTCGACGGCATGTCGTGCATTGGCAGGAACGTCGAGATCCTGGTCAACCTGCCCAAAAACCTGGCGAAATGTTCCTGCAGACCGCAATGTGATGAGCTCAACTATTACTCTCATACAAAGAAGGTCATTATTCGGTATGTTTATACATTATTGCCATTGTCATGTTCCATTTTGTAGATTTTTGGATAAACTTACATCAAAGTTAAAAGACATCATTTTCGGTATTTTGAGATATGTTTACATTGAAACAGTCCATTTTTTACCATCAGAAAGATCGCCCGTTTTGGTCCGGGTCCTCTGTATAGAATTTGGCAACTGCCTTCCTGTCAGACAGCAGCTCGTAAGAGGCGAGAATAGGTTAACTGGGTCACTACCAACATGACCACTGGTGATGAATTGCTGTGCAGCAACTCGCCCGGCTAGGGATCCACCGCCTTACCTATTCCTGCCACCATAATGACTGTCGTGTTCCGGTAGGGTAGACGCTTGATAAGGTCTAACAGTCCGACCACAGAGCAGCGGCGTACCTACAACATCTATAGTATCTATAGGCCACGGTTGTCTCTCGTCATCAGGAGACCCATCTGCCTATTCACTGTCTTATATATCATAAAAAAGATACAATCGATTTTCTTGCAACAGCCTCAATGTGCGTTAGCTCTTATAATATTTATTTTTATAATACATGAATGACACCGATGAGCAATCTTCGGGGGCGCGAGTTAGGTTCAACCTGATTACACCGAAGGTCCGTCTTCACAGGGACATCATATTTAGTATTGATGATTTATTCGGTATGTATTTAATAAGTGTTAGAGCACAAAATTACCACTACGTACCACGTCATTCTTCATATACACCTTTTCTAATTTTTTACCTTTCTTACTTCATTAATTAAATCCGTCAGCTTTATTTCTACACTGCTTACTTCATTCCAATAAGCATTCATATCATAAAATTCAAAGTGTTATGGTACGAGTACCTACCTAATTGTTGTTTTCAATTCTCATATTTTGACTTCTGTCATTAGATTATTTATTCTTTTTATTATTACCTATTCTTTTATCGTTTTAACTTTTTCCTGATGAAGAATCATCGCCACTGCCATTGAACAAATGCAAAAGAGTTAATTACTTGCCGGTGGTACCGGTTTCGGAATTTCAAAAAGTTTCAAAGCTCTTCAGTAATATACGGTAAAAGCTGTCTCAAAGTTTCGTATAAAGAACGTTTGTGCAACGTATGTGTGTTCAGGATTATGAGAATCTTATTGCGGCGTGTAAGAGCGCTAATTCGAATTTGAACCTCGTTCAAATGTTTTTACATCATTTAAAATGTAGTTCCTTTTCGTGCAATACAAATACTGATCAAGATTGGTGCGAAAAAAGCGCAATAAGACTATTTCACAGTTCTCATACGCACCGAAAGACTTGGCAGACTTACCTACGGCTTTCTTCGTTTATGCTCTACTTCTCCCCGCACCTTGCGCTGTTAGCTAGGACAACACTTTATTTCTACTTTTTATTGAACTTGATATTTAACAGTAGGCTTGCGACCTATCATATCATGGAACTTAATATCGTCGGCTAATCGTGTGTAGGTAATTATATATATTTTTTATTAATCAATATAATTTATGACCGTATAGCAAATTTGCCTAAAAACGAAACTTATTCTGATTATTCTGACTGAGAGTCCATAGACCCTACGCACCGTTTCTAATTTTCTTTTATATCTGTCAGAACAATAATCTCAAGAACTTTCACCCTAGGATAGTTGAAAGTACTACATCAATGTATTTATATTTTATTATTTTTTTACAAGCATCCCTTGGTGGGACCACAGCGTTATTTATCGGAGCCAGCATTTTGACAGTTGTTGAGACTGTCCTCTTTTTCATACGGTATTTTGTATCTGCTTTAATAGCATTGTTTAAAAAAAAGAAGACTATTGATTAATTCATTTAATTATTATATTAAATATAGAAAGTAAAAGTAGATTTTTGCAAGGTTTATATACCAAAACATTTAATGTCTTTAGATATTTGCACCTTTTAAGATGTTCGTGTGGGATACACACTTTTTTTTATTTGATAAAAAAATATAAAACCCTTACTGAGTAAAAAGTAATGAAATAGGAAGCAATTCTAAGGATTTTTATATTTCTTAATCATTTGGAAAAAAGCACCTTCACGCCTATTATTCCCGAAGGGATAGACAGAGGTTTACTAGTAGGTAAGTAGGTATATCTACGACTCGTAAGTCTAACAAATACCTATACTGTAAAACACCCACGATTAGCCAAGGTACTAGGGTCCTGATGTGATAGGTGGCAAGCCTATCGCCACTTCGGGCACATTCCGATCCCGGGCAATGCTCACTCAGAAAAATCTGAAAAACATTTAAGAAAAGTTACCCGACCTGGGAATTGAACCCGGACCCTTCGTGGCTAACGGTTTTAACAGGCGACAACCGTACCGGTACACCACAGAGGCGATATTTTTGGAATATTTTCTATTTTACCTTGGCTTATTGTGGGTGTTCTAGTATATCTACTGATCGTACGAGTAATGGATATACTAGCACACCTCTGCCTACCCCTTCGGGGATAATAGGTGTATCCTACAAAAGGGTGTACTTACAACATTGAGATAGATTTATTTTTTTGTTTCACTTGAAAAACATGTTTTCGAATTTATTACCTTACATAACAACTCACATAAATTATTTTTTATATAATATTTTAAACAATCTTTTGTATGGTTTCTTGTATCTTGATGTGACTATTAGCAAGAAAAACAATGTATTTCAACAAATAATACCATAATATTATAAAAGAATTTACTAAACCTAACGAATAGCCTAAAATTATAGGTATTGTAATAACATATTGTTTAGCAAGTCTTGTTATGTTACGGTTAATTGGATCTTACTAGAGTTTAATTTAAATTAAACTATGTTTGTCATTGAATACTAATAAAATGTGTGTGTAAGAAGGAAATGTCTTTATTTTTTTCATATAAGAACCTAATTAATGCTTTAAGTTAGATTTTTGTACTTCCAGAATATCACCAAGAACGATATTTGGGCGTTTTTGATTAAGTAAGAAAGACTCAATCCACACAAGTACACTTTAAGTGTCAGATATAATAATTGTAGCAGAAAAAGTAAAGTTTATATTTTTTAATTTTTCCATTATAA
This sequence comes from Lasaia peninsularis, assembly GCA_018236625.1. Lineage (NCBI taxonomy): Eukaryota > Metazoa > Arthropoda > Insecta > Lepidoptera > Riodinidae > Lasaia > Lasaia peninsularis. Next base: position 4,647 of record DVZL01008056.1, read on the forward strand.
ATCAAATCGAGTAATATTTTTTTGCAACAAATTTATAAATAATAGTACGTTACTCACAAACAGTTAAAGAGGACTGAATTCGTTTATTTACTAAATATGTTGTGGGTTAGGTTGAGACTCGGGGTACCGAGAAATATTATTTTACTTGAACATTTTAAAAATAGGATTTTCCCGACATGTAAAATTTTACTCTTAGAGTATGATGACGTCATATCTCAATTTTAACGATTGTGTCAATTGAGCCCTTTCAGTTCAACTACGTCTAATTTTGTATGACGATGACTGATGTACTGTATTAAAATGCGATAAATGAAACACATCCATCATCTGACAAATGTTAAATGTCAATTTTCAGCTTACAGCCAGTGTCAACTGTCAACTGTCAATCAGTCGTCAATTGACAATTGCTTGCAATTGTAACGAAGGCTCCGCCTTCTTTATTAATTTATTTATTTACGAAAAAAATAACGAAATTTGACTTAAAACGATCTTCGAAATTATATTACGATGTTTATAACAATATTTACAACAATATACAACAGTTTATATTATGTAATATTGTATTTATATAAGTTAATTTGTGTTTTACATATAGTCCTACCTTTTGGAGTCGATGTTGGTATTTTGGGTGTTGCGGCGTATTATTGGACTCGTTTAAAGAAACCAAACAAAAATAATGTGTATAATATATTTGGACCTGAGCCTGGTACAAAGGAAAGTGAGTTGAATCCAGAGAAAGTAGTAAAATGCATTGCCCATAGAGGAGCTGGTTTGGATGCTCCAGAGAACACCCTACAAGCTTTTAAATACGTAAGTTTTACTTTCATAGGTTATGCGATACAGTAAATAACATTTTATCATAGTGCCTTTATGGGTTTAAATAAAATTAAAATCAATACATAGAGCATTTTGGATTTAGTTCTACTTTCTTTTAAGCGAAAGTTTTTTTGCTGTGTAATTAGTTGTTTTAATTTATTTTTATGAAGATAGAGGAACGTATTTACGTTCCACCAGCTGCTTGCTAAATTACACTAGCAAATTTTTAATTGCTAATTAAGAATAACTCTGAAGTGATTGATATACATACTATAAGAAAGAGTAGATTCTTTTAGCGTAGGAAAAATGAAAAAGTTGAAAAAGTCTGTTTTTGCAATTTCACTGCATTTAAATTAGTGTGGTTCAAAATTCTAGATAGGCACTTATTAGTGTAATCCTGTTTGTCTGTTTTATTGTTCACAGACAGCATACAAACCTAACTCCAATAATTTACAAACCAGAGGTTTAATTCTTTAGTGGGAGGGGTGCTTATCTGATAAACATCACTGTCTGTATTTCTAGGTCTGAGTGTATATTATTTATTAAATTTTAAAATTTAAAAAATGGTTTTAAAGATGTACGACTAGCGTAATATAAATAATATAGCTCCTTTTACATAGAAATAAAATAGCAATGGTGAAATGATTTATATGATTTGTTTTGTTTTTGAGTAAAAAAACAGAATAACTCAAAAATATAAACACACAAAATACAAAGCTTTCTTCTCCATAATTTTAGTATAACTTTCTTTTATTAGCAGTTTTTTTTACTATTACTGCACTTAGCTAATCTATTTTCTACCTATTCTCAAGTTAATAAGAAACAATATTGCTATTTGACCTCAATGGCAACATTAAACTTTGCAGTAGGTACCTGGGACATTTATGATTTTATACTTTAGGGGAAATTAATAATATGTTTAGCATTAACTGAACCATAGTGGACCCCTAATACTCAAGCTGCGGACCCCACTTTAAGAAACCCTGAATTATATCAATACTTACATATATATGTTCAGAAATGATTTATTATAGATCTACTCAGTGTTTTTATAATTGTTGCTTAATAAGAAATTAATTAATAATGTCAATATATTAGATAAAACAATAGTAGCTTGACTGGCAGAGCAATGTCAATGAAAGATGGTAGTTGTGGTATCAGTTTAAAAAAATATACTTTAAGTCTAATTTTGTCTTATTTCAGTGTGTAGAAAGGGACTGTAACTTTGTGGAGCTTGATGTAAGGGCAGCCAAAGATGGCCGCCTAGTTCTATTACATGATCAAGGTTTGGAACGTTTGACTGGCACAAATATAACTAACGTAAAATTCATGGATTGGGACAGTTTGAAGAATATAGATATCGGTACTACTCATCCAAATAGGTATGGCTTATTTACGTACTTAGAAAAGTATACTAAACTTGTTTTCACTCCAGCTATGAGATCCCTGTCTTGGTCTCGTGCTTTTCTGAGTAATTAAGTGCTTACCTACCTAGCTGCTCATAAAAGGCAACCATTGTTTTATTTTTCACAAATATATAAATAGGTAAAGTTTTACAATACTGTGCCTTATTTGGTAATATCTGCCTGCACCTTGTTAGATGGCAGTAATCTAAATCTACCATTGTTACTTGAGTGTTCGCATCTGTCCTTTGCTGGTCTGGATATCTGATCCTCGGGTTGACTTTTCATTATTGCCACATTTGGTATCAGTTGAAGTGATAAAAGATAGTACTAATATAGAAGATACTTGTTTATTTTTATCTTGAATGTTTTAAAACGCTAGCAATGTCTTGGTGAAATTCAGTTTTTCGATTGGGTAAAATGTTAGTTATTCTTTTGAGACTCATGCTGAGTTGATGGATATAACCATATTAATATCTATGTACTAACTATCTGGATATCTACTTATTTGTTTTTCTAATCTAAATCATAAAATAAACTTGTTTAGTTTTTTATCTTTGATATTTACATATTTTACATGTGTATAAATAAGTGTTAAAAAGGTAAATAAATATAACTATTGTAATCCATTGTTTTATCAGATAAACAAAATTTAAACAAAGCAATACATTTCTATTATATTCTGTCAGGTTACAGTTTAAAGAAGTTCACCTTTGTTTACTGGAAGATGCTGTAGATTATTTATTATCAAAAAAAGCAAAGATCATCATTGATGTCAAGGGGGATGATAAAGAGGTAAGTTTTACACAATGGGCAATATGTTATAACAGTTTATAGATATAGTGTAAAGTTTTTATAAAGAAAATCTTTTTGTAGAGTAGAAATTAGTTGAATTTAGTTGGTTTGAATATTTTCTTTATTTAACACGATGAATGACCCCAAGCCAACCAATTGATGTCACTATCCACTCTCAGATTGCGGTAAAAGCAAGTCTCTATATAATATATTTAAAATATAATTAAAATAAAAATATGAAGTTTTGTTTAAAATGTGATAGTTGTGTTTTATAGATATGCGACATGGTATGGAAACCTTTGTGCATGAGTCTGAGACAAACTTGGTTGGTTTTTTTAATTATACAAAGATATTAATAGTTACATTGTAGATATATTCAAGCTCTAAACTATACTATAGATATTTGAAATGTTTAAAATATATATATTACTTTTAGGTGGTGAAAGGCATCTTGAAGGTGTTTTCCTCGAAACCAAATCTATACAAACACGCAGTAGTGACATGTTTCAACCCGTTCGTCTTGTATCAGGTATGAACTTATTGAACATGCCTACCTAGAAACAGCCTATTCGCTAGGTTTTATTGGTCCAAGAATACACTCATTCGCAGAGATTAGCCGACGATATTAAGTCTCATGATATGATAAACAAGTCCAAGTTTCCCCACGATGTTTTCCATTACTTGAAAAATGTTCTTAAGATAAAAAAAATCATTGGCACATGGCGGGGTTCGAACCTGGACTACTGAAATGGGATTTCGAAACGCGTACCAAAAGGCCAGCGAGGTACTCCATATCATATATATCATTACATAGTTGATAAAAATACACAATTTTTCGAGTACCTTACAATAAAATTATAAACTACTAGCTGCTCAGCTTTGATTCGCACAGTTTACAGTCGACATAATGCTAGCAGCGCCACCTATCGGGTCCAATTCTGTTTTGATATCATATACAGGAAACCATCGAAATATTCATATAAAATTTCAACCCAATCCATTCAGCCGTTTAGACGTTATGTAAAATAGATAATATAATTCTTACTACCTGTTCTCCCATTACCCATTTTCCTGTAAAAAGTAGCCTATGTTCATCAGGGATAATGTCGGCTTTTAATGGTAAAAGGTTTTTTTCAAATCGCTCCAATGGTTTCGGAAACTATTCTATACAAACGGACAAACAATCAAATCTTTCCTCTTTATAATGTTAGTATAGATCTCACCGATTTACAGATACGCAGAAGCGATCCAGAAATAGTGGGTGCAATTAGCTATCGGCCATACTGTTTCAGTGCTCACGACTATGATGCTGAAAACGGGGCGAGCAATCCTAGGTGAGTTTTGGCGCTATAATTCATTTCACTTCAATGTATTATTACCTACTGTATACTTCACGTAATTCAAACGGTAATTTTTTATTTATAGACAATGGAAGGCAAACAAGCAGACGGATTTCCTGATGCTAAGAAACACACGTCGCCTATAGACACCAAAGGCGGAAACGGTGCGTTGCCAACCTGAGGCTGGGATGGTAAGCCCCTTGCGTGATAAAGTTTACCGGCTACCCTACCCTCCAGACCGAAACACGACAATGGCGAGCACTGACGCTATTGTGACAGGAATGGGTAGGCCGGTGGTACCAATCCTCTACCACCTAGAAATACACGTATGTTTGGTGTATTACTCAGGTTTGGTGACCGTCTGCTGGTGCACTTGGTGCTGCGGTCGGCGGACGTCCTCCACAGCTTGCTCTGGCGGTGGTCGGCCAGGTGGTGCGCCGTCAGCGCTGTCTTGGTCCACAAGGATATAGTCAGCCCGTGAGTATATATCCTTCAACTGTATTCAAAACCTGGATACATTAAGCTCGGAATGGATTCTCTATTGATACATGAAAAAAATTGGAGCTGAATGAGCCGAAAAAGATAATCCTTACTAATTTTATAAATGCGAAAGTAACTCGTGTCTGTGTGTTACTCTTTCACGCCTAAATCGCTGAACCGATTTCGATCGAATTTGGTATGAATATAGAACTAAACTTGGGAAAGGGCATAGGCTACTTTTTAACCGACTACATAAAAGAGGGTATTTTTTACGCGATAGGTAAGATGGAAACATTTCTGCCCTTTGAAAGTTATCTGTGTTATTAAAATAATTCACACGGGTGAAGCCGCGGGCGGAAAGCTAGTATAGAATCAAACCACGTGCGAGTCGGACTCACGCATAAAGGGTTTCGTACCATTATCACTGCAAATTATAAAACAAAGTCACTTTCTGTGTTTGTCCCTATGTATGCTTAAATCTTTAAAACTAAGCAACGGATTTTGATGCGGTTTTTTAATAGATGGAATAATTCAAGAGGAAGGTTTTTATGTATATAACAATTATACCCGTGCAGAGCAGGGGCGGGTCGCTAGTCTGTAATAAAGGCAAAAAATTCACGTTTGATATATTGAGAACATCCTTTATATATTTATTTTAGTGGTTGTTGATATAGTGGCAACAAAATACATCATGTGTGAAAATATCAACTGCCTAGCTATCAGGGTTCATGAGTTACGGCCAGGTGACAGACAGACAGACGGAAAGCGGAGTCTTAGTAACAGGGTTCGGTTTCTACTGTAGGGGGTTGTGCTTCTAAATATATATAATTGTATATAATTAATAATTAATTGCGAGAGGTATTAATTGTATTTAATCATACAAAACATTTCAATTTGTATTTTCATTTTTATATTCATATTTGTTATTCGTCGCTTGACAACCACATTCTCTATTATT